>JAODAL010007814.1:75000-122335 GCA_025379985.1 Phyllomedusa bahiana | reverse complement strand
GATCCCTCGATGAAACCGCTCACCCCACCCAGTTCTGGGACGGCGCTTGGTAGGCTTGAGGCCTAAGGCCTTAGGCCTATCAGGGAGATTAGCCCTGCAAAGACCAGGCAGTCTTGCCTCTGACTGCTCAGGACAGAGGGCCCGGGCGTTCAGAGGCAGGATGCGCCGGGCCCTGCAGCTCTGCCCCTCCATCAGTGAACTGAACTGTTACAGAACTGCCACAGTGGCAGAGGCACTAGCAGCTGTCATGGGGCACGGGCCACCTAAGGACCTGATGCCGTGGAAACTGCTACCTCTGTAGTTATGCCCCTGCTCAATGCTGTTCATGACCTGTTCCTCTCTAACTCCCTTAACCTGCTAGCTCTCACAGAAACATGGCTCCAGCAATCTGATACTGCTTCCCCTCACCTATGGCGGTTTACATTTCACTCACACCCCCAGACCTGAGAACAGGCAGGGTAGAGGAGTCTGCATACTTATCTCTCCACAGTGCACTTACCAGGTCATTGCTCCCGCACCCTCCCTCACTTTCCCTCCTTTGAGGTCCTAACCCTCAGACTCTTTCGGCCATATTTTCTCAGAGTTACTTTAGTGTACAAACCCCCTGGCTATCTCCGCAGTTTCTGGATCATTTTGCTGCCTGACTCCCTCATTTCCTATCTACTGAAATACCCACTCTCTTCATGGGTGATTTCAACATCCCCATTTCCCCTCTGTCTCTCAGTTTCTTTTACCAACATCCTCCCTTGGCCTTTCGCAATTTACAGATTCTCCCACCCCCAAGGATGGGAACTCTCTTGACCTGGTCTTCTGTCGTCTTTCCTCAGCCTTCTTTCGACACACCTGCCCATCACACATTCAGAAACCTCTGCTCCATCAACACCCTGGAGTTCACTGGTGCCATACAGTCCTCACTGTCCCCAATCTCCTCCGTCTCCTGTCCTGACCTGGATGTCAAACAATACAGATCAGATGTCAACAGCCTTGGCACACGCCTCAGACTCGCTTTCTACAGCGATGTTCTGTGTGTGCTGAATGTCTGTGGAGAAAGTTAAAGCTACCTGCAGACTTTCTCCACTACAAATTCATGCTCAGGACTTACCACATTGCCCTTTAATGCACCAAACAAAAGTATTTCATCTCCCTCATCTCAATATTGCACAAGAACCCAAAACAACCGTTTTGACACTTTCCATTCCCTCCTCAGGCCCAAAGTTAAGGCCTCGGTCACTGACCTCTTTGCTGAGGACCTGGCTACTCACTAAAAATACAAAATCGAACGTATCCAGAAATACATCACATCTCAAACCTAAAGTAATACCCATCCTGTCCCTCCCCACATGTCCTCTAGTCTTCAAGCTTCTCCTGTCTGATTGTCCCACTACCTGCTCCAGTGACCCTATTCCCTCCCACCTTGTCCAGTCCATTTCTCTCTCACCTAACTGCTATCTTTAACCTCTCTCTCTCTCCACCGGGATCTTTCCATCTTCCTTTAAACATGCCATCATAACCCATTTACTTAAAAAGCCCACTCCTTCGTGAGCTGCTAATTACCAACCGGTCATTAATCTGCCTAGAACACTTGGTCTACTCATCTGATCTGCTAGGTCTCTACTAACTCTCTTCTCGACCATCTTCAATCAGGTTTCTGCACTTTAGAGTGTCTAATGACCTCCTCAGAGCTAAATCTCAGGGCAACTACTAATTTTGCTTCTTCTGGATCTCTCTGCACCGCTTGACACCCTAGATCACCAACTTCTTCTCAGCATGCTCAGTGCCATTGGCCTCCAAGACACCGCTCTCTTGGTTCTCATCCTACCTCTCTGACTGCTCCTTCAGTGTCTTATTTTCCGGGGCTTACTCTTCTCATCCTCCTCTTGCTGTTGTGGTTTCTCAGGGATTAGTTCAAGATCCTCTCCTTTTTTCAATCCACCTAGCCCCCATTTGACCAACCATCAGCAGATTTGACTCCCAGTACCATCTCTACGCTGATGAAACCACTTCCCATGACATCACTCCTGCCCTGCTACAAAACACCAGTGTCTGTCCGCTGTCTCTGACATCATGTGCTCTCTCTATTTGAAACTAACCCTCACTAAAACTGAAATTCTTGTCATTCCACCGTCTACTAACCAACCCTACCCTGCTATTTCTGTTTCAGTATGTGGTACCACTATATATCAAAGAAGTGTCGGACTGAGGGGCTGGGGCCCACAGGGGAGTTGATATTGGGGGCCCACCCTACAGTTACTGTTAGTGTCGGACTGGCATGCGTAGGGCCCACCAAAGGAGTTGATTTTAGAGACCCACTGCGCCTCTCTGTCTCCGACACCTGTACCGTGTCCCACCCGGTCTCACTTCAACTTATACAGAATGGTGGGATGACATTATCACACTAACCTGTAATCAAGATGGGGCGCTCGGGCTTCTGAGTCTCCCTCACCTCATTGCAGCGGGACAACGGGTGGTAAACATAAAAGGTCCAAAGATATATGTCCCCCTCTCCGAATGATACATTTTATATAAATAAAAATATACAGAAAGCTATAACATAAAGTACTAAGTATAAAACCACTAAATAATGGTCATATGGTTATCAAATAACATCACTACACAAAACCCGAATCCCAAGGTCAATATTGCCATTAATTCCTCTACAACCAAATACCAGCAAATCATGACTATATAATCATCACCACACAGTGACTGAATAATACCACCACTATTATTACCACGTAGTGACTGAATACCACCACATAGTGACTGAATAATACCACCACACCACGACCTACTATCACCATCACATAGTGACTCAATAATACTGCCACACCATTACTGAATATAAACCATTACACTTTGACTGTTATTACTGCCATACAGTGACCATATAGTGGTAGATACAAGTGTACACAGGTTCTTCAGACTGTTAATTACCACCATATAGTGACCATATAGTGGTATATACTAGTGTACACAGGATGTTGCAGATATATAAGTGGTTGCAGTGCAGTTACATCTTGTAACTCACAGGTGACACTTTCTCTGAGGAGTTGTTAATGTTCCATTTTCCTCTGAATCCGGTCCAGACTGCCATGGTGATTTCTCCCAGCCACCACTCGTCCCTGTATATTTGGACACAAATATCTTAGAATCCTCCCTTTTCTCGCGCCTCCCTCACTATCCCCCACCTCTGTACAAACGTCCCATGGGTGGGAGAGCAGATACAGACCATAGGCCCAGTCTCCTAGAGAGGTGGGGAAGAAAAGATTAACACCTAGAGATTGTACTACAGCTATGGCCTGTACCCCTCATTATGTTGTCCAAACTCCTTCTCCTGCACCCAGAAGATCTTCAGGGTTTGCAGGGGATGGCATTTAGTACTGTCATAATTTAAGTAGCATTTAGTTTTTTTTCTCCAGATTTCCCTATTGAACTATGATGGATTTAATGGTCAGTGAGGGCTGGTGTCGGGAGAGTTTATTTAAATAAAAAATTTTTTGTGTTGTGTCTGTTTTTTACCATTTATTTCTAGAGTTAGTAATAAGGTGTTTGACAGATACCTCTGTATTACTTGTGCTGGGGCTCAGTGTCAGCTTTGGGGTAACACCAAGCTCTACTAAGAGAGAGTCGTCTGTCAGACTGTCGCGGCCTGCCCCGCTCCTCGGCCCGCGGGCCGCGGGCGCACCCGTGGCCGCCCCCCCCGGGTGCCCACCGGGGTCGGGTGCCACCGCTGGCCGCGGGACGAGCCGGGGGTCCGCTCCTGCTGGGGACTCACCTGACCTCGCTCCTGTGCCGCCCGTGCCCACTGCCGGCCGAGGCGCGCGTGCCCGCCTCCTAAGGCGCGCGCGCGCTCGTTCTCGGGGATTTAAAGGGCCAGCTCCCCGATAATTGGCTAATTGCCGGGCGCTTCCCCTATTTAAGGTCACGGTCCACAATCACTCCTTGCTGGATCTATGTTGCCTCGTGCCTTAGTAAAAGCGTTTCCTAAGTGTATTCTCGCCCTACCGTGTACCAGACCTCTTGCTACGTTTCTCGACTCCGAACCTCTGCCGCCTGCCCTGACCTTCCTGCCTGTCTACGACCACGAACCATTGCCGCCTGCCCTGACCTTCTGCCTGCCCACGACTACGATTCTCGGACTACGACTCTGTACCACGCTGCACCTCGGCCGCCATCGCAAGCAAGTCACGTCAGGGGGGGACGACCTGGTAGCCTCACGCCGCAGCAAGTCCATCCCGCTTTGCGGCGGGCTCTGGTGAAAACTGGGGGCCAATTAGATTCCGTTCCCTGGCGTGGCTTAACTATCATCGCTTGCGGTGGTCCGGCGGATCCACTACCCCGCCGTTACAGTTAGATCCAGCCATGGATCCCGCCAAGGTGCCCCTGCCAAATCTAGCGGATCTCACGAACATTGTTGCCCAACAGTAGCAGCAGATCGCGCAACAAGCACAGTAATTGGGTCAGCTGTCCGCCATGATGCGCCAATTCCTGGCCTCCCAGCAGCAACCTGCCTCTTTGCCAGTGGTTCCATCTCCTCCTGCCGTCCCGCTGGCAACTGTGGGTCCGAAGCTTCGTCTTCCTCTACCTTCCAAGTTTGACGGGGACTCGAAGCTCTGCAGAGGCTTTATTACGCAGTGCTCCATGCACGTGGAGCTGATGGCCGATCAGTTTCCCACTGAAAGGGCGAAGGTGGCGTTCGTGGTGAGCCTGCTATCCGGAAAAGTCCTGGCCTGGGCGACACCTCTTTGGGACCGGAATGACCCTGTGACTACAGACCTACAGGTTTTCCTCACTGAATTCCGCAGCGTTTTCGAGGTGCCTGCGCGAGCATCTGCCGCGGAGACAGCGCTATTAAACCTACGCCAAGGGGACTCCTCCGTAGGGGAGTATGCGGTCCAGTTCCGCACCCTAGCCTCCGAGCTGTCGTGGAATGACGCCGCTCTCTGCGCCACGTTCAAGAAGGGCCTGTCGAGCAGAGTAAAAGACGTACTTGCAGCCAGAGACCTTCCATCTTCTTTTTGCGAACTTATCCATCTGGCCACCCGCATAGACGTGCGTTTCACGGAGAGAGAGCAGGAGCTCCGCCAGGAGCGTGACTCGGCACAGCCTCGCCATCTACCTCGGTTGGCCCCCATGTTCCATAGGCCTCTGCTGCCTCCTACACAGTTTGCCACCGAGGAACCCATGCAGGTGGACCGGGCCCACTTGTCGGAGAAGGAGCGGTCCTGCCGCCGGATGGAGAACCTTTGTCTCTACTGCGCCAGTCCGGACCATTTCCGTAGGAGTTGTCCGCAGCGTCCTCAGCGGTCGGGAAATGCTCGCACCTAGGTGGCGTAGGAGAGGCGTCCCTAGGTGCTCAGTCCTCCTCTCCACTACTGATGCTGCCAGTGGAGGGAACGACGGATGCTGGTCTATCGTTCCGGGTCTCTGCCTTCCTGGACTCCGGCTCCGCCGGGAACTTTATTCACGCCTCCCTGGTGTCACGCTCTCGTGTGCCAGTAACCCGCCTGGAAAAGCCCTTGCTTATCTCATCCGCCAGTGGGGAGCTTCTCAGTGACTCCATTCTGTTCATCACCCGGCCGGTGACCCTCCGTGTAGGGGTCCTACACACACAGAAGATCTCCTTTCATGTCCTGCATCGCGCGTCTTCGGCGATCCTGTTGGGGCTACCCTGGCTGCAACGTCACGCCCCTACGCTTGATTGGAAGACAGGCGAAGTCCTGCGTTGGAGAACGGAGTGCCAGGATCTCTGCTTGATGGCACCACACCCGGTGTCCATCTCTCGTCCCAAGTCGTCCATCAAGTCTCGACAAGGTCTGCCAGCAGAGTAGGATTTTGGAGATGTATTCTCGGAGAAACAGGCTGAGACGCTACCACCCCATCGGCCGTATGATTGCCCTATCGACCTCCTTCCCAGAACCAGTCCCCCTTGGGGTAGGGTCTACCCTCTGTCTGTGCCCGAGACCCAGGCCATGTCGGCTTATATTCCTGAGAATTTGTCGAAGGGTTTTATACGCAAGTCCTCCTCGCCCGCTGGGGCTGGCTTCTTCTTCGTTCAGAAAAAAGACGGTTCACTTCGTCCGTGCATTGACTACAGAGGGCTAAACAAGATCACAGTGAAGAATCGCTACCCTCTACCCCTGATCTCTGAGCTATTTGATCGCCTCCGTGGAGCCAAGGTCTTTACGAAATTAGACCTACGAGGAGCCTATAACCTCATCAGAATACGTGAAGGGGATGACTGGAAAACGGCCTTCAACACACGGGACGGGCATTTTGAGTATCTTGTGATGCCCTTTGGGCTATGCAATGCCCCAGCCGTATTTCAGGAGTTCGTCAACGACGTGTTTTGGGACTTGCTGTACACCTGCGTCATTGTATACTTGGACGACATCCTGATTTTTTCCCCTCACATCCAGACCCATCGAGTACAAGTACGCCAGGTCCTGCGACGCCTGCGGGGCACTCGACTGTATGCCAAGCTGGAGAAGTGTCGGTTCCACCAGGCCAGCCTTCCTTTCCTTGGGTACATAGTTTCCGATCGAGGTTTGCAGATGGACCCAGCTAAACTCTCCGCGATCCAGCAGTGGCCACGACCTGTCGGTCTCTGGGCGATTCAACGCTTCTTAGGATTCACCAACTACTACCGGCAGTTCATTCCCCACTTCTCTACGCTGGTGGCTCCCATTGTGGCTCTCACCCGTAAGAATGCTAACCCGAGATGTTGGCCTCCGTCGGCTGAAGAAGCATTCTCCCGACTGAAGACAGCATTCTCCTCAGCACCTATTTTGGTCCGGCCTGATCCAGGGAGACCCTTCAGCCTAGAGGTGGATGCCTCTTCCGTGGGAGCCGGGGCTGTCCTGACCCAGAAGGGTCCTAAAGGCAAGACCGTCACATGCGTTTTTTTTTCAAAGACCTTCTCCTCGGCAGAACGTAATTACGCCATTGGAGATCGGGAACTGTTTGCCATAAAATTGGCCCTGGAAGAGTGGCGACATCTGTTGGACGGAGCTCGGAACCCGTTTGACGTCTTCACAGAACATAAGAATATCCAATCCCTCCATACAGCTCAGCGTTTGAACCCTCGCCAGGCTCGGTGGTCACTATTTTTCGCGCTCATTGATTTCAAGATACACTTACGACAGGCCGAGAAAAATGTCAAGGCGGACGCCCTCTGCCGTGCGTCTGACATTACCGGTGAGGAACCGGTGTCACAGCACATCATAAGTCCTGAACGGCTGATTCATGCGGCTCCTGTGGATCTCCGTAACGTTCCTCCGGGCAGAACCTACGTGCGTCCTGCGCTCAGGAGGAGGATTCTGGGTTGGAGGCATAGTTCTCTTCTGGCCGGCCACCCCGGTGTACGGAAATCCTACGTCCTCATCTCGCGACACTACTGGTGGCCAACCCTGCTCCAAGACGTCAAGGACTTCGTTCTTTCCTGCACCACATGTGCCCAAAACAAGGTCCCTCGCCACAGCCCCACTGGTCTCTTAGTCCCTCTGCCTGTTCCAGAGTCCCCATGGACACACATAGGCATGGACTTTATCACGGACCTTCCTCCTTCTTCGGGAAACTCGGTCATCTGGGTGGTCACTGACCGATTTTCAAAGATGTCCCACTTTGTGCCGCTTCCTGGTCTCCCTTCTGCTCCCCAATTGGCGGGACACTTCTTCCATCACATCTTTCGCCTGCATGGTTTACCATCCCACATCGGCTCCGACCGAGGCGTCCAATTTGTCTCTAAGTTCTGCCGTGCCCTGTTTTCCCGGTTGCAAATCAAGCTGGATTTCTCTTCTGCATATCATCCCCAGACAAATGGGCAGGTGGAGAGGGTAAACCAGATCTTGGGGGAGTATCTACGGCACTTCGTGTCCGGACGTCAGGACAACTGGTCCGAATTGCTGCCTTGGGCCGAGTTCTCATATAATCATCGGGACTCCGACTCAACTGGCCGTTCTCCTTTCCTGGTGGTCTATGGCCGTCACCCGCGCCCTCCCCCTGGCTTCCGCCTCCGAGGTTCCCGCCGTGGACAACCAGGTTCAGGATATCAGGGTCATTTGGCGAGAGACCCGACAAGCCTTACTCCAGGCTTCAGCCCGCATGAAGACCCAAGCTGACAAGAGGAGAAGACCTTCCCCAACGTTCCTCCCAGGGGATAAAGTGTGGCTCTCTTCTAAATACATACGCCTCAAGATCCCCAGCTATAAATTGGGTCCGCGGTTTCTGGGACCCTTCAGAGTACTGCGACAACTGAACCCGGTGTCCTATAAACTCTGCCTACCTCCATCTCTCCGGATTCCTAATGCATTTCACGTCTCCCTCCTAAAGCCTCTGGTCCTGAACCGGTTCTCCCAGAGGAGCGCTGCTCCGTCTCCGGTGCTAGAATCCCCTGATGTTTTTGAAGTGAAGGACATCTTAGACATGAAGATCATCAGGGGTAAGCGATTTTTCCTTGTAGATTGGAGGGGCTTCGGCCCCGAAGAGAGGTCCTGAACCGAGATCTGATCCGTAAGTTCCTTCAGCCTAAAAAGAGGGGGAGACCTAAGGGGGGGTACTGTCATGGCCTGCCTCGCTCCTCGGCCCGCGGGCCCCGGGCGCACCCGTGGCCGCCCCCCCGGGCGCCCACCGAGGTCGGGTGCTGCCGCTGGCCGCGGGACGAGCCGGTGGTCCGCTCCTGCTGGGGACTCACCTGACCTCGCTCCTGTGCCGTCCGCGCCCTCTGCCGGCCGAGGCGCGCGTGCCCGTTTCCTAAGGCGCGCGCTCGTTCTCGGGGATTTAAAGGGCCAGCGCCCCGATAATTGGCTAATTGCCGGGCGCTTCCCCTATTTAAGGTCACGGTCCACAATCACTCCTTGTTGGATCTATGTTGCCTCGTGCCTTAGTAAAAGCGTTTCCTAAGTTTATTCTCGCCCTACCGTGTACCAGACCTCTTGCTACGTTTCTCGACTCCGAACCTCTGCCGCCTGCCCTGACCTTCCTGCCTGTCTACGACCATGAACCATTGCCGCCTTCCCTGACCTTCTGCCTGCCTACGACTACGATTCTCGGACTACGACTCTGTACCACGCTGCACCTCGGCCGCCATCGCAAGCAAGTCACGTCGGGAGGGACGACCTGGTAGCCTCACGCCGCAGCAAGTCCATCTCACTTTGCGGCGGGCTCTGGTGAAAACCGGGGGCTACTTAGATTCCGTTCTCTGGCGTGGCTTAACTATTGACGCTTGCGGTGGTCCAGCGGATCCACTACCCCGCCGTTACACAGACACTTCTTTTACTAACACTGGAAAAATAGCGCTGAAAAAATTCACTGAAACAACACAAAAACTGTTTATTTAAATAAACACGCCCCAACAGCATCCCTCGTTGACCATTTTATTAATTAAATTAATTCAATATAGTCCAGCGGGGAAACCTGTAAAATACAAAAACACTAAGCGGCATTCGACTGACAGGTGTCATTAATGCCTAGAGCAGCATGAATACTAAATATGTCCCTGTAGATAGGTAGACCTCAATTTTATATTTTAGGTTAGATAGACCACACAGGTACATACATAGAAAAGGCTCCAGGGGTTTTCAAGGACCCAGGTAGGTACATAAGCAGGTAAGACCTTGGGTAAGTAAGTAGACATGTAGACAGGTAGTCATGGTATGGGCTTCAGGTATTTGGTTAGGCAGGAAAGGCCCCAGTTATGTAGGATTCCAGGTAAGTAGGTAGGCAAGACCCTAGGTAGATAGGTAAATGGGCATAGCCACAGGTAGGCATGCAGCAGTTAGGCCCCAGGTAGGTGGTAGAAAGGCTCCAAGTAGGTGGGTAGTAGATAGGTCCCAGGTAGGTAGGTCATAGGTAGGTAGATTGGCCTTAGGTAGATAAAAAGTAGTTAAGCCCCAGGTAGGTATGTAGGCCCCACTGGTAGAAAGATTGCCCTAGGTAGGTGGTAGGTAGGCATGCAGTAGATAGGCCCCAGGTAGGTTCATAGATGGGTCCTCATTAGATTAACACAAATAAATAAACTCACCTCTTCCCTTTCCCTCAATGAGCAGCAGTCTGGGTTCATTCATTCTAGTGAAGCCCCACACAGGCGGAGTGATATAACGTCATGCTGAGGAAGGCTCGAGGTCTTAGCTCACACTTCCGGCGTTCACACCCGCTTCAGCACGACTGAAGCAGCGTTACAGCGTCATCTGTCATCTCCGTCAACTGTCTTACTGTTGATGTGGCAACATACTGGAATTCCACCCTCCACATGCACCAGCGATTGAGGCAGCAGCATAATGCCATTATTCAGTTTGAAGTGTCGCATGGCCTCATGAGAAGCGGTGCGGACCTCGGGGTGTTGAGCCATAGAGAGTGGAGGCAGGTGAAGGATCTCTGCACCATCCTTGACAGTTTTGAAGAGGCCACCAAAATGGTCAGTCAGGATGATGGCATTATCAGCATGACCATTGTGGTCATATTTTTACTGGATCAAGTGTTAGACACTCTGTGACAGCAGGTCCCAGCAGTGATGGAGGAGGAGGCGGACACAGATGCAGAAACAGAGCCTTACTCACTGGAGAATGTAGAAGGCCCGACTGTTTCCCAATTTTATCTTCTTTAAGTGGTGGTTCCTGGTCCAGCGCTGGTGCAGGACGGCAGTTTAGCTCACAGAATAGAGTGCATGAGCATAGCCAGGGCTCTGGTGACGGTCAGGATGAGGAAGTGGAGGAAGATGAGGAGGCCGGTACTGATTACCCTTCAGTGGTAAGAGGTTGGAACAGATTACAGGAGGAGGAGGATGAAGAGGAGGAAGATCTGTTTAGTGCCCCTCGATGAGATGTACCCATCTCAAACATGAGTGCTTGGATGCTACATTACCTGCAACATGATCCACGCATCAATGCAATCAAAATGAACAGCGATTACTGGGTGGCCACCCTCCTTGATCCACTTTACAAGACAAAAATGAGCACTTTCCTTCCACCCACTCAAATTGACAGTAGAATGTAGGAATTTGAGACAGTGCTCATTGACCATCTCGAGACATCTATTGCATCTTCTTCACATTTTAATGTCATAGAGGAACAACGTCAGCAATGTGCCAGCAGTAGAATGGCAAATAGCCGCAGCAGCATTAGCAGCAGCAGGCAGTGTGGCAGAAGCCTACAGAGTGATATTTTTTTACTCTTTTGTTACTATCTCACCAACACCTGCAAGGCAGGGCAGCATTCAGACATACAGAGACCGCCTTAAGAGCATGGTCCATAAGTACCTACGGCCCAACCCCAATGTTTTTGGACTTGGTCTGGACCCATTCGACTTCTGGGTGTCCAAACTGGATGAATGGCCTGAGCACACCATAAAAGTTTTATCGTGCCCGGCAGCCAGCGTTATCTCAGAACGAACATTCAGCACAGCTGGCTGGGTGATAACTGACAAACGTATCCGTCTTTCCCCCGAGAATGTGGATCGTTTGACATTTATCAAAATGCATGGATCTCTGATAATTTTGTTGCCCCGGTTGCCGATGTCACCGACTTGTAAACTGTAGCGCGTCTTCTTCACATTGTGAAATACACATTCCAACAGTCATCTATTAACATCAGTCATCAGTCACCAAGCAATGACAGGCCTGACGGTCCTGCGACTGACGATGTGCTCGTTTGTGTGTTGTCCGGAGCACTGGAAGGAGTGCCTTGACTCATAACTCTGGCTCCACGCCCTAAGCACCACCTTGCTCGCTTACCACCTCTAGTTCGCTCCATGTTCAAAAAGATAAATATTAAAAATGTAAAGATTTGTTCACGGTCTCTTATTGAAGAACTCTACTCCAAAGACTGCAAATCACAACTGTTCTTGAATCCCTATAATTTGCAACTAGCAAATAGGATTAGAAATAGAATTTTTTCAATGGAATATCTGTTGAACGGGGTCTTATGGAAGAACCCTGGCAGCAAAACAGCACATCACAACTGGTTTTGAATCCCTATAGTTGGCAACTAGCAAAAAGGATTAGAAATATAATTTTTTCAATCGAATATCTATTGAACGGGGTTTTATGGAAGAACCCTGGCAGCAAGACCACAAAACACAAATGTTTTTGAATCCCTATAATTTGTAAATAGGATTAGAAATATAATTTTTTCAATTCAAAATCTGTTGAACGGGGTCTTATGGAAGAACCCTGGCAGCAAAACAGCAAATCACAACTGTTCTTGAATTCCTATAATTGGCAGCTAGCAAATAGGATTAGAAATATAATTTTTTCAATGGAATATCTGTAGAATGGGGTCTTATGGAAGAATCCTGGCAACAAGTGCTCTTAAATCCCTATAATTTGCAACTAGCAAATAGGATTAGAAATATAATTTTTCTATTAAATATCTGTAGAATGGGGTCTTATGGATGAACCATGGCAACAAGTGTTCTTAAATCCCTATAATTTGCAACTAGCAAATAGGATTAGACAAATAATTTTTTCTATGGAATATCTGTAGAATGGGGTCTTATGGAAGAACCCTGGCAACAAGTATTATTAAATCCCTATAATTTGCAACTAGCAAACAGGATTAGAAATAGAATTTTTCTATGGAATATGTGTTGAATGGGTTCTTATGGAAGAACCCTGGCAACAAGTGTTCTTAAATCCCTATAATTTGCAAATAGCAAATAGGATTAGAAATATAACTCTTTTCTATGGAATAACTGTAGAATGGGGTGTTATGGAGGAACCCTGGCAGCAAGACAGCAAATCACAACTGTTCTTGAATACCTATAATGTGCAACAGTGATAACCATGTCTTCTCCACTGGCTGTACCCTCAAAACAGCAGACATGCACTTTTGGGCACCTGGACTGAAGATGTGAAAGATGCAGGCAGCAATTTAAAACTCCCTAAATTTTGCTGTGTATAATTCCGTAAGCTTACTTTCCTCCACCCCCTAAGTAATCTAACTAGCATATTTCCCTTTCTAAATTTACCGAGAAATGGGGTGCCTGCATGCATTCAAGCATGCAGACACAGAGAGCAGTGTGTTCAGTACTGAGATTGAACTGGAAATGTCATTCAACAGGAAATACAGTATAATACATAGAACAGGGTCATGTGATTTCAGCAGCCAATGAGATCCCTACACCCTCACTGGTGACATTTTTGGACACTTCTCTATTGCCTGTACTATTGGATGGAGCCAAAAGTACAGGAAGCAGCTCAAAGTGAAAGTAAAAAATGGCTAGGCGAACGCTGAACTGTACTTGAACTACCGTAAAAAGCTTGTTTCAGCTTGCGTTCTAAAAATCTGTTAAGTTCAACTTGAGCGAACCTTTTCTGGAGCAGTTCGCTCAATTCTACTACACAGAACACTGGTGCTCTGCTGAGGGAACGTGAAGACATATCTGAATGCTCAGGAGTAGTTATGCCACTCTATATGTGTTGGATGCTCCGACACTGGATACAATACATTAAGAAGGAATACTTTTTTAAAGTTTTCTGATGAACACCTGTGATCAAGGCCCCTGAACTAGACCCAAATGTAATATGACCAGGGCTTAAGACACCAAGCTACATTGGCTCCCAGGGCCATCCAAACATAGAACATTCCAGCTATTTGTATGTATTTCTGTATATCTTACTTTACTATATATAATTACATATTTATAGATCCCAGTAACGCTGCTGTTGTGTTGGCGCTGAAGGGGGAGGGGCATGATGGTTAGGTGGGGCATGGTTTGAGGCTTGTCTTGTTGTGATGTCATATATTTGGGTGTGGTTAGAGGTGTGTCTTGGTGTGATGTCATACATTTGGGTGTGGTTAGAGGCGTAACCTAATGTGTCTCTCTTTGCAATCTCTAAAAGTTGGGAGGTGTACCTCTCCAATCTGTCCTAAATGCAGCAGCCAGGCTCATCTTTCTTTCCAGCCGCTATTCTGATGTTTCTACCCTGTGTCAGTCACTGCACTGGTTGCCCATCCAGCACAGGATACAATATAAACTCATCACTCTTCCCTGCGCTTACATGCTGGGGAAAGTGAATCTCTATGGGACCCAGCATAGAGCATTTTAGAAGTATGCGCTAGCCAGTGCATACTTCAAAAACACCCGGCGTATTGCGTTATGTACAGTATGTGCCGCAGTACGCCGTGCGAACATACCCAAAGTGTGCGAGCCGTAATGGGAAAGGAGAGTCACCGAAATGCAACAAAGTGCTCTAAAATAAATCCAAATTCTGGCATAGAACTTTTGTGCAAAATAAGGCTAATTTTACTTCACATTTCTGTCTTCCATTTAATTTGCATGCCATGATACATAGATTAAACAGATGCCATTGATAAATGCCAAAAAGGGGCATCTGTCACCCATAGTGTTCAACTGTAAAAAGAAAAGAAAAGTGTATGTTTAACGTTTGTTTTTTTCCTGAATGCCATGGTATAAGATAGTGTAGGCTCCTGCAATAGTCTATGTTTTTTTTTTTGCAGGATACAGATGTATGCATGCCAAACAAAGGCCAAAAGGACACACTTTTTTGCCCTCCATGGGGTCATTTAAAGAGGTTTTCTCACTACAAAGAATAGCTTTCAACATAAAGGGACAGTTAAATTTAGAGTTTTCTAAATACATTGGACAGTAGATTTTACTTAGTAATGAGATAAGAGCGTTTATGTGCTCTGAAGTGCACACAGGTTTCTATGGTTACCTGCATATCCATATCTAATTAGCTTAGAACAGGGAGTGACCACCTCACTGACTGACTGAGAATAAAGCAAACTAATTTCTAACATGATTAGTTTCACTACATAAAAGGTACATGTGCTGTGAGGACTGAGAAGCATGGCTTTATCTGTAATCTTGTTAGAAAGAACACTGAACTGCCAGACTAATGGCTTGCTAGAAGTTGAATATGCCTGTCACTACTGTAAAACCACCCACAGCCTGAGGAGACAAGGTAAGTGCAAATCCACTGTAACTCTATGAAACAGAGTGGTAAAAAACCCCTTTAATCATATGGATATGTTTAGCATTTAGCTTTCCTGGTATACATGCTAAGCCTACACCATAAACCTGATGTGAATCTAGCCTACGCCAGTCTAAAAAGGTTAGAGATGTCTAAAGATGAGCCAAAACACTAAAACAGCATGAGCCACTGTGATCAATTTGGCACCTCCAGTTAGTTAGGTTTTCATTCAGGTTTTTGAACCAAAGCCAATATTGAGCTTAGATGTAATAGAAGACAAATAACTTACTATATCTGATATTAGTCTCAGAGTTGTTTTCACATATTGTTTTTCTTTTTTTCCAGAAAACATCCATTGTGGTTTATTTGAGCCACAGTTAGGGCCGGTTCACATGGCTTATTCATGCCGTAATTACGGGACGGATTCCGCCCGCAATACGGCTTGAACAAGGGGCGGTGGCGCTGCCCGCCGGCCCCATAGACTTTCATTATCCACGGCGCGTATTCCGCCGAGTGGATGGGAGAGACGGAATCCATAGTTCTCTATGAGAACTGTGGATTACTGTAATGGCTGGGACAGATTCCAGCCGTATTGCAGCGCAGTACGGCGCGCAATACGGCTGCAATCCGTGCCAAAAATAAGCCGTGTGAACGGCCCTGTAGAAGTGGATCCGAAAGGAGGCAGAGGCATATGCTCCTTTGTATTTCAAATTCCCTTTTAGTCTACTCCTAGCATTGGCTTGAAAAACTGCTGTCGCAAAAAATCTACAACTGTGGTAACACAGTGGTTTAACATGTAGCTCTTTTTTTTTCTTTTTTGGGAAAAACATCACTTTATTCAAAGCCAGAAGTGGATTGGAAGGGAGCACATAGGCAATGTCCACACGGCTTATTTTGGGACGGATTCCAGCCTGTAATTTTCGCTGTACTGCGCGAATTACGGGCTGAAATCCATGTCAGTTATTACGGTGATCCACAGTTCTCATAGAGAACTATGGATTCCATCTCCCGGCGAGGCACACAGTGTAATTGCGGGCGAAATCCGTCCCGCAGTTACGCTGTGAATAAGCCGTGTGAACCAGCTTCTAACTCTGGATGAAATAACTGCATAGCATACTGCAGTGGCATTTCTTAAAAATGTGGTGTGTGAAACCACCTTTATGATGTTTGTTTGGGGTTGGTTTAGGTTTTGTCCTCCTCCAAACACATATTTTAACAGTTTTTTTTTATTAGCACTGTTGGTAGCATTTTTATTTTGTACCATTTAAAAAATTCTAATTTTCAAGTCCTACAGAAAAGCTCACAAGACAATATTGCACAAAAAAACTGTACAATCCTGTGTGAATCCAACTTTTTAGTGGTTTTCAAAAGCATGTCCACATGACGTGCATGTGGTACTGATTTTGGCAGAGAATTTGCATGTTGAAAATCTGTAGCATATTTCAGTAGTAACAAAGTGGATGATATTTTAAAGGGCTTTTCTCAAGTGATTAGCTTTCAACGTGTAGGGAAAGGTAAATGAAGACTACTACCAAATTAAATCCTGCTTTGATTTTGCTGTGTTCATGAGATAAAAAATATTTTATCTACTATAAAATTCCTTTAATGGGTTGTCTTACCATGCACTTTCACAGAGCCACATGAAGCTTAAGACTCACATTTCCTGATTAGGCTGTGGGTGGTTCCACAGCAGTGATTAGTATATGAGCTCTGCTATTCCTAGCTGATCCTGCTACAGTGACATGAGTGCAGGAGATTTGTAAACTGTAGTGCACAAAGAAATAAGACTCTGCAGAGAGTGACTCACCATGATCTAACAGCAGCTTGTGGATCTTTCAGATAAGAGACAGAGTAGAGAGGTAGGGAGAGGTTGCCGGTGACCAAGAGAAACTTGTGTACTCCCTGGAGGAGATAAAATCTTCTTTATCTCCTGACCAAAGTAAAATCTAAGCAGTAATGTAATTGGTTAATATCTGATTATGTTTCCCTACATGTTAAAAGCTAATCATTGTGGTGAGAAAACCTCTTGTTTTTCATATTAACCAGATTTCACTCAAGATTATGGCATCAGAACACCAGATTCACAAGTGCAGTTTTTATAAATCTAATGTGTAGATACGAAAAGAGGATATTAGAGTATTAGAGTTGTATTCACATTAGTGCATTAATTAAGATTATCATGTGGCTTTTACCATCCATTTGCAATATGAAAAATGTAGCATGATCTAGATTTTTATTATTTATACAAAACTCTCAAATTCATTTCTCAAGGGATTTTAAGGCTCGCTAAAATGGGTTCCACACATCACTTGTTGCAGTGAATTGGTGATTTTTTTTTTATTTGGTGGAAGAGTGGAATTTTAATGCAGGATCTATCTGCATATATTTCTTTCTTTTAGGTTCAATAACAAAGATTACCTTTAATACCCAAAACAATCATGTATTTATATTAATTTGGACAGATTTAGTTTTAAAAACATTTTGGTATAATTCTGTTCTTATGATATGATAATTGTATGTAATTACAAGGGCTTTCTGGGATATCACTTTATTCCGGGGCTTTATGATCAGAAGGGGCTGTGGCACTCGCTGGAGTGCCATCTGATCTTCACTACCTGAAACAGCAATACCCATACACATGGCTATATGTGATACTGCAGATTATTCCGTAGTTCATTTTCATGGACTGAACTGCAAAAACAGACACTTGTTTGGACAAGAGACTTTCAGTGACAGCATAGTCCTCCAAAACGAAGGCAGAAAAATTTTGCTCCAAATATTCAACCTCTAAATATATAATTAGTATAAATCGTACCTGTAACAATCTCACTCGATGTTCACTCAAACCAGGATTTCTCCTCTACTTCTGTTTAAGGTAGATGGAGTTATCAGGAACAAAAAATGTGGTGTGTTCACTGCTAATACACCCTGCTAATAGGTTGTAGTTAACGAAAGCCTACAAAGGAGATCGTTATTCTATGAAACGCGTCGGTCTTGTATGCCTGCTCGGCTTTCGTTAGCTACCGCCTTAGTGATGTCACTCTAATCTGTTAGCCTGTTAGTGCTGATTCCGCATGCCACCGGCCGGGGCGTATTAGTGGTAAACACACCACATTTTTTTTTCCTGATAACTCCAGCTACCTGAAACAGAAGTAGGGGAGAAATTCTAGTCTGAGTAAGCCTCAAGCGAGATTTTCTTGGAAAACACTTAAATTCCAGGTACGATATATATATATGTATATATATATATAATATATATATATATATATATATATATATATATATATATATATATATATATACACTTTTGATAGAGGATTGTACCAGGATACATCCTCTGACGGTCTTTGTGCAGCTTATTTCCTGAAACACCTGGCGCTTATATCTTACTTTGTGGCTAGAAACAGTTTACTACATTCTCCAACTTCCCAGTGGCTGGATATTCAGTACATGGTACTCAATGAGTGCCGCATAAATAGTTAAGTAGGACAGCCTTCAGGTGTCCCTGTCAATTTTTTTTTTAAACTGTTTTTATTAAGAATTCAATGTCAATATTACATGTTGTCCGAAGACTTGCAAATGGTGGTAAAATGCAATGTCTTGAAACAGTTTGTTGATCATGGTAAACCTATGACATTGAATGTTTTTCTCACAAATTTTCAAAAACCAAAAATTAACCAACAAGTCTGAATTTTTCTCAAACATAGTAAGACAGAAAGATTTCACAGTGCACAGTATATAAATAAACATCATTTTAAATTTAAAATTTAAATTTTTTAATCCTTTTAAACAACGTAAGTGGAAAATTACTAACAGGGATAACTCAAAATCAGTAGGACATTTGTAATGAACATATATTGCAAAGCTGCTTGTTTTTTAAAGATCTTTTCATTAAAACCCAATCATTGTAGCGAGACAACCCCTTTAAGGCTTGCTTTGATTTCCGTTTTCTGCACCTGCTGAAATAAACCCAGGCAACGCCTGGATTTGAACTTGAAGTTTGTGTCACTGTCTCTGTCCCCTGAAGCCCACGCTGCCTACTTGTTGCTGGTCCCCCTCACAGTAGTTACTCCAAAGCGTGACATTTTTTTAAACTTTGGCCTCAGTTGCAATCCATGTGCATCAAATATCGGAGTTTTTCCTCAAACAGATTAAATGGTGGGCCTGCATGTTGCAGCCAAACCTGTAGAATTGCTTTACAGGCAGCCGCCCCAACTATATATAACATGCGTGCCTCTCGCCTTGTATGGTCATGTGTTTCCTTATCCAAGACACCAAACAGCGCCTATGTGGCATTTGGGACAAATGATTGTGAATTTGTGAATTGGGTTATCTGGTTCCAGTAGGTTTTGATTGCTGGGCACTCCCATATGCAGTGGTATAGGTCTTCCCCTGGCGCAGCACATTTAAAGCACTGGTCTGTGGCGCATCTCTCCAGGCGGTACCCCCGTATAGGTGTAAGATAAGCGTTGTGGGCTATCTTTAGGAACATCTCCACATAGCGGCTGGAGGGTAGGAATTTATGTGCATCCACCAGCACCTCAGGTGAGGTGTCAGGGTGGTGGCCCTGACCCGCCACCTCGCCAGGCCAAGTTCTGATTGATCATAATCAACCATTTCCATAAAAAATTTGTATATGGTGAATAAATGGGAGAGTCTTGTATGCGGGTATAGAAGAGCGGGATCAAAGACCGTGTCCCAGTCCTCAGGGGTTATGTGCTGCAGTACCTTTGTCACGTAGCTAACAGCCTGCAAATACTTGAAAAAAGGGATGGGGACTGATGAAAACGCCTGTTGGAGCTCCGAGAATGTGAACGGTTTCTGCGTGGACGGGTGTACGAAGTGGTGTATTTGGTGTAAGCCCAGGCTGTGTGGGATGGTGGGCCACCCTCACTGTCTTTTCCAAGTAAAATCCCATGCATGACAGTTGTGAAATGTTTCTTTGTATTTTACTGTTTGGCCACAAGATGCCGCTATGTCCAGTTCCAGTATATGCAAATGAGGGACATGGTATAAGACTGGCACATGGCAGGAGCCATTTTAGAGAAGCTGCTGAGACTCAGAGGAGAACAGAGACAGAAACTAAGCTATAAAGAACACAGGATTCAGAGTTGTTCCAGAGACAGCGGGGAGCCTGACTGTCTATACAGACACCATCACAGAGAGAGAGAGAGAACTCCTGGACAAGAAGGACAAGCTGCCAAGATAGAGAGGACTGGCTCCATCCGGATCATCCACTTCATCCACAAGGATCTGCACCGGAGGACAGGAATTACCGGCCATCTTTAAGGTACCTCAGCGGATGCGTGCACGCCAACGAGCTCAGAACTGTGAGAAGGCCTGATATTAGTTTAGATAGTTTAGGTTCAGTTACAGGCCAAAGGAGGGTTTCCCAAATACATCCTCCTGCTCAGGACTTGGAGAGTTTGATATCACACCGTTAGCTACTTGAACCGGTTCATCTGTGAGGGAAAGTTTGTGCCACATGTGTATTTGGGAGGGAAGTGGGTAAATCCATTTAAGCTGTGTAAGCTACTGTGCTACACCACGAGCTCCTGCAACCGCCACCACACACGATTGTTCCCGTTGCTGCTTATGGTATTAAAAAGGTAAGGGGTTATCGGCCTTTCCGAACCCCATGGTTAGGTAAAGTCAACAGGCATCCAGAGAATACACTTTTGGTGGCGTGCTGTGCAGCACAGGGGCCCAGGATTTTTGTGTTTGGGGGATCTGTTCACCATCTTGTTATAGAAAATTCAGTAAAACAAACTATTCTTGAGCTTGTGTTGGAGTCGTGTCCTTCGTCCGTGACTTCGCTGTATTCCAGTATACCTGCCCTCGGTACTCGGCTTACCGCTGTGCCAAATCTTAAATATTCTGTGAGGTTTTCCTTCTTGGAAAGCTGGGTTTTGTAAAAGAGATGCTGGGAGCAATCTGGATTGATATGTTTTAGGTTCTGAGTTCTCCTCCATGTTCGCCAGACCGGTATCAGCAAAATATTATCTTTCACAGTCCTAGGGATTTTAACAAAAGGTAAATGCAGAAAGTTAATTAGGGAGATGTCAGGTAGTAACCATTGTTCTAACGAGCTGTCTGTGAATGTGTTCGAGGATTGTGCCCAGTCTGCAAGAAACCGTCCCAAAGATGCCAGATTATATAGACGCACATTGGGAAAGCCTAATCCGCCATTCAATTTATGTTGCTGCAGTATGTGTAAAGGGATACGAGCTCTTTTGTTGTCCCAGATAAACCGTCCATAATGTGCATTAATGGATTTTTCGTCTTTGTGTTTCAGATATATTGGGAGCATATGGAGGATATACAACAAACGAGGAAACTCAATCATTTTTATTGTCATGGCGGCTGCGGGCGCCACTGCCCCTGCGGCCGTTCCCCCGTCTGCTGGGGCTTCGGCACGGGCATCGCGGTCACCCGCGGCCACTCTCGTCCCCACGCCGGCTCACTTACCTGGCCCCGCTCCAGTGCACGCCGCTCCTGTCCATTCCAGCCGTCGTGCACGTTCCCCCCCCCCCTCTAGCGCACGCGTGCGAAGGCTAGTCTAGATTTAAAGGGCCAGTGTCCCGGTAATTGGCTTATTGCCGGGCACTGGCCCTATATAAGGTATACGCCCCCAGCACTCGTGACCAGATTGTTGGTGTGCTTAGAGTGAGTTTGGAGTGTCTTAGAGTCCGTATTGCTTACCCGTGTACCAGTCCATCCGCCACGTTTCCAGACCTTGCCTGCTTGCCGCCTGCCCTGACCTTCTGCCCGTCTTTGACCACGAACCTCTGCCGCCTGCCCTGACCTTCTGCCTGTCCCCGACTACGCCTCTGGATTACGATTTTGTACCACGCAGTAACGACCTGGTAGCCTCACGCCGCAGCAAGTCCATCCCACTTTGCGGCAGGGTCTGGTGAAAACCGGGGGCTACTTAGATTCCGTTCCCTGGCGTGGCTTCAGTATCATCGCTTGCGGTGGTCCAGCGAATCCACCGAACCCTTACAGTACAATCTGGCCATGGATTCCGCCAGGGTACCTCTGCCTGAACTTCGGGACATTACGACGGCCGTCGCCCAGCAGAGCCAGCGTATCGACCAGCTCGCGGCCATGATGCAGAACCTTGTGGCTCGTCTACCTCCGCCTGCGGCGGCTGCCGCCTCGCCAGCACCAGTCGCTCCTGCAGCCATGGCTCTACCTGCTCCTGCACCGGGACCTTCGCTGCATCTGCCGCTCCCCTCTCGCTATGATGGAGACCCCAAGAAGTGCAGAGGTTTCAGCAGCCAATGCTCCATACACATTGAGATGCTGGGACATCAGTTTCCTACAGAACGGGCTAAAGTGGCCTTCATTATTAGCCTCCTAACTGGCGAAGCTCTGGCCTGGGCCACTCCGCTGTGGGACCGAGGAGATCCGCTAACGGCTAACCTGCAAGTCTTCCTCCAGGGGTTCTGAACTGTCTTTGAGGAACCTGGTCGCACCTCCTCTGCTGCCGCAGCTTTGCTCCGTCTCCGTCAGGGCGACTCCACGGTGGGACAGTACTCTGTGCAGTTCTGCACTTTAGCCTCGGAGTTAGACTGGAACAATGAGGCTCTGGTAGCAACTTTCTGGCAAGGCCTCGGGACGCATTAAGGACGAGCTCGCGGGTCGAGACCTGCCTTCCTCACTGGACGAATTGATTCGGTTGGCCACCCGGATCGATATCCGTTTTGCCAAAAGACAACAAGAGCTCCGCCTCCAACGCGAGCCTACCCGACCACGCCAGCTACCTCGGTTAGCTCCTGTCTTTCAACGCCCACCGCAACCTCCGCCAACGGTTCATGAGGACGAGCCCATGCAGGTGGAAAGGGCACATCTGACCCAGGAGGAACGCTCACAGCGACGTCTGAGGCAATTGTGTTTCTACTGCGGCGGTTCCGGCCACTTCATTGGGGACTGTCCGGTGCGCCCGGGAAACTCCCACACCTAGGGCTCGTAGGAGAGGCAACCCTGGGTGTCAGTGCGGCCTCTCCCCGTCTGACCATTCCAGTTCTTTGCGGAACTTCGCCGAACAGTACCTTCCAGGCCACCGCCTTCCTGGATTCGGGGTCCGCCGGTAACTTTATCAGCCACGCACTGGTGTCCCAGTACCGGCTTCCAGTGACCCCCCCCCCCCCCCCCCCCTGCAGAAACCCATGTTCGTGTCCTGTTCCTGTCAGTGGCGAATGCCTCAAGGATGCCATTCGGTTCTGCACTGCGCCCCTCACCTTGCAGATTGGCGCGCTACATCAGGAAACAGTGAAACTACTCGTACTGCCTCGTTCCTCTTCTGAGATCCTTCTGGGCCTTCCCTAGCTACAAGAGCACGCGCCGACCCTAAACTGGAACACAGGCGAGATTCTTAGTTGGGGCCCGGCATGCCACTCACGATGCCTTCGGGCGCTCTGCCCAGGTCTGCCTGCTCCTTACCAGGACTTTTCCGATGTGTTTTCTGAAAGACAGGCTGAAACCCTGCCTCCGCACCGGCCCTTCGATTGCCCTATAGACTTGCAACCCGGTACTACTGCGCCCCGAGGCAGAGTTTACCCGCTTTCCGTCCCGGAGACAAAGGCGATGTCCGACTACATTCAAGAGAATCTCTGCAAAGGCTTTATCTGCAAGTCGTCCTTGCCTGCGGGAGCCGGATTCTTCTTTGTAGAAAAGAAAGATGGAACCCTCCGGCCCTGTATCGATTATCGTGGCCTGAATAAAATAACCGTAAAGAATCGATACCCCCTGCCTTTGATCTCGGAGCTATTTGACCGCCTTCGTGGCGCAAAAATTTTTTCGAAACTGGACCTCCGCGGTGCTTACAACCTGATTCGGATCCGGAAAGGTGACGAGTGGAAAACAGCCTTTAACACCCGCGATGGCCACTTCGAATATCTCGTCATGCCATTTAGACTCGCCCCGGCTGTCTTCCAAAACTTCGTTAATGAAATCTTCCGGGATCTTCTATACGTCTGCGTTATTGTTTATCTAGGCGATATTCTTATCTATTCTCCTGCCCTAGAGACTCACCGTCACCACGTCCGCCAGGTGCTCAGACGTCTCCGAAACCACCAACTTTATGCCAAGTTGGAGAATTGCCTATTCGAGCGCACCTCTCTGCCCTTTTTAGGGTACATCGTGTCGGATCAAGGTCTACAGATGGACCCCGCCAAGCTCTCTGCTGTCCTACAGTGGCCCCGTCCGGTGGGCCTTCGGGCCGTCCAGCGCTTTTTAGGCTTTGCCAATTATTACAGGCAATTTATCCCTCACCAAGAAGGGTGCCGACCCCAAATCATGGCCTTCCGAAGCCCAAGAGGCATTCAAACGTCTGAAAGCTGCGTTTGCCTCCGCTCCTGCTCTCTCTCGTCCAGACCCTCAGCGCCCGTTTCTCTTAGAGGTCGACGCCTCCTCTGTTGGTGCCGGCGCCGTCCTTCTGCAGAAGTCCTCCTCGGGGAAATTGCGGACGTGCGGATTCTTCTCCAAAACCTTCACTCCTGCCGAACGCAATTACACTATCGGTGATCGTGAGCTTCTTGCCATAAAGTTGGCCCTAGAGGAATGGCACCACTTGCTGGAGGGGGCTCGCCATCCCATAGAGATCTACACGGATCATAAGAATCTTCTCTATTTACAATCTGCTCAGCGATTGAATCCACGTCAAGCCAGATGGTCGCTTTTCTTCGCCCGTTTTAATTTCCTCTTACACTTCCGACCGGCTGAAAAAAACGTCAGGGCGGACGCTCTCTCTAGATCCTCCGACATGGTGGGCTTGGAGCCACCCCTACAGCACATCATTCCTCCGGAACGGCTTCTTTCGGCAGCTCCTGTAGACCTTCAACAATTACCTCCGGGGAAAACCTATGTCCGTCCTGCTTTGCGGCCTCGAATCCTTAAATGGGGACATTCTTCTCGAACAGCAGGTCATCCTGGGATCCGCAAATCCGTACAACTCATCTCGAGATACTATTGGTGGCCCACCCTCGCACAGGACGTTAGGGATTTTGTCCTAGCCTGTACCTCCTGTGCTCGGAACAAAGTTCCTCCCCTCCGACCCGCGGGTCTGCTTCAGCCTCTCCCGGTGCCAGAGAAACCTTGGTCCCATATTGCTATGGATTTTGTCACCGATCTACCGGCCTCCTCCGGAAACATGGTCATTTGGGTGGTGGTGGACAGATTTTCTAAAATGGCTCATTTTGTGCCCCTGCCCGGGTTACCCTCGGCACCCCAGCTAGCCCAGCTATTCTTCCACCACATCTTTCGGTTACACGGGCTCCCTTTGCACATCATCTCTGATAGGGGAGTCCAGTTTGTATCTAAATTCTGGCGGGCTCTGTGTACTCAGTTACGGGTCCAGCTGGACTTTTCATCTGCATACCACCCTCAGACCAACGGGCAGGTGGAGAGGGTCAACCAAGTCTTAGGCACTTATCTGCGACATTTTGTCTCTGCCCGTCAGGATAACTGGTCTGACCTTCTCCCCTGGGCGGAATTCTCATATAATTCCCTAGACTCTGAGTTCGCTAGAGCCGCCCCCTTTTTTATTGTATTTGGGTTACATCCCCGCCCGCCTCACCCCCTAGCCGTTTCGTGTCAAGTTACAGCCGTGGATGCCCAAGTCACTCTGGCAGGTCACTCGTCAGGCCCTTCTTCAGGCTTCTACTCGTACTAAAGTTCAGGCCGATAGGTACCGGAGACCTCCCCCTGTATTTAAGCCAGGTGATAGGGTGTGGCTATCGGCCAAATACATCCGTTTTAAGGTTCCCAGCTACAAGTTGGGCCCTAAATATTTGGGCCCTTTTGTGGTACTTCATCAGCTTAACCAGGTCTCCTACAAGCTCCGCTTGCCTCCCACTCTGCGTGTCCCGAACGCCTTCCATGTCTCGCTCCTCAAGCCTGTGGTGCTGAATCGCTTCTCCCGTGGATCTGTCTCGCCTTCCCCTGTGGCCAACTCGGATAACATCTTTGAGGTCAAGGAGGTGCTGGCGCAGAAGACAGTGAGGGGGAAGCGGTTCTTTCTCATAGACTGGAAGGGGTTCGGGCCAGAGGAGCGTTCGTGGGAGCCGGAGGGCAACTTGTCACCAGATCTCCTTGCTAGGTTCAAAAAAAAGAGGGGGAGACCTAAGGGGGGGTACTGTCATGGCGGCCGCGGGCGCCACTGCCTCTGCGGCCGTTCCCCCGCCTGCTGGGGCTTCGGTCACCCGCGGCCACTCTTGTCCCCACGCCGGCTCACTTACCTGGCCCCGCTCCAGTGCACACCGCTCCTGTCCGTTCCGGCCGTCGTGCGCGTGCCCGCCCCCTAGCGCACGCGCGATGGCTGGTCTAGATTTAAAGGGCCAGTGTACCGGTAATTGGCTTATTGCCGGGCACTGGCCCTATATAAGGTATACGCCCTCAGCACTCGTGGCCAGATTGTTGGTGTGCTTAGAGTGAGTTTGGAGTGTCTTAGAGTCCATATTGCTTACCCGTGTACCAGTCCATCCGCCACGTTTCCAGACCTTGCCTGCTTGCCGCCTGCCCTGACCTTCTGCCCGTCTCTGACCACGAACCTCTGCCGCCTGCCCTGACCTTCTGCCTGTCCCCGACTACGCCTCTGGATTACGATTTTGTACCACGCAGTACCCCGGCCGCCTCCGCAAGTAAGTCACGTCAGGGGTAACGACCTGGTAGCCTCACGCCGCAGCAAGTCCATCCCGCTTTGCGGCGGGCTCTGGTGAAAACCAGGGGCTACTTAGATTCCGTTCCCTGGCGTGGCTTCAGTATCATCGCTTGCGGTGGTCCAGCGAATTCACCGAACCCTTACATTTATGAGGTTGCAGCGGCCCGAGAATGATATAGGGAGTCTAGACCATCCCTTCAATGTGATTGGGAGTCTTTCGATGTATGCACTTGTGTTTTCCTTATAAAGGTTCTCCGGCGATTTAGTCAGCCAGATTCCAGGATATTATATGGCCGATGTACACCAATGAATTTGAAGGGCATTCAACCAAGTGGGTATCGCTGGGCCTTTTAAGAGCATGCCCTCACTTTTGTCCACATTTATCATATACCCCAATATGGGGCATTTATCCTTTAAGTTCTCCAACAGTAGGGATAGTGTGTGTCGGGGACTTGCTACCATTAAAAGAAGGTCGTCAGTGTAAGCTGTAACCTTGATCTCATGGCCAGAGAAAGTAACACCTTTAAAAATGGGAGATTGGGAGATGTGATATAGGAGAGGGTTGTTAGAAAGATAAAATAGCAGGGGAAGCAATGGGCAACCCTTCTTGGTACCCCTACGCAGGTCTATTGGTGGAAAGCTGTGATTATTAATAAATGGTGAGATGGTAGAGTTTGACTGCAGATGATCAATGAAGCTGGCAAAGCGATCCCCAAAACCCCTCTTCAGTAAGGTGGTGTCCAAGAACCTTGTGAAAGGCTTTTTCTGCGTCTAAGCTAAGAAGCATAGACACCGGATGGGCAGCAGTTCTGGCCTGCGCTAGCGCTGCTATCGCCGTTCAAACATTTCTTGTAGAGTGTCTATGAGCTATAAATCCGTTCTGGGAAGGGTGTATTATTTGTGGTAAAAAGGTTTGCTTTCTAATGACCAAAATGTTTGCTAAAATTTTGTAATCCTGATTCAATCGGGATATAGGTCGATATGATGCAGAAGCATAGTTCTTGTGTCGCAGAAAGAGTCTACCATGCTGGAGTCTAAATAGATATCATTATATAATTTTGTAAGTTGGGGGACAAGTTCAGGTGATAAAATTTTGTAAAATTCTCCTGAGAACCCCTCCGGTCCCGGGGATTTATTGTCCGCCAGCCCCATGATCACTGCCCTCACTTCCTCCTCTGTGATGTCCGCCTCCAAGAGCAGTCGCTGTTCCTCTGTGATACTAGGCATCACGAGGGAATCTAAGAAGGAATTAGCCTTTTGGGTATCATATGGTAAAGCCCTATACAGAGATTCAAAAAAATCCATGAATACTTGCTCAACGTCCAGGGGGTGGGTAAGAAGTTCACCTGTTGTTGACGATTTAATGGCTTCTATCGGGGGCCAAGCTTGCCATGGTTTTGTATCGGTAACAAGCAGTTTACCCATTCATTTCCCGCATCGGTAGAATTTGTTTTTTTGGGTTGTTATATGTGCCTTTACTTCGCCCTGTAGGAATGTGTTCAATAGGTTTTGTGCTTCCAGAAATTTTTGTTGGTTATCTGCGGTTGGGTGGGTAGAGTATTCATTTTGAGACTGACACAAGTCTGATTGCAGCTAATGGAATCATTTTTTATTTTGGGCTTTATGTCTCATTCTAACATAACTGATGATGTGACCTCCCATAACTGCTTTAGCCGTGAGCCACATCAGCGGTATATTTTCTGAGTGTGATCTATTGTCCTTCATGAATTGTATCCAGTGGATTCGAAGAAAATCCCTGAAATCATCTGATTGAAAAAGGTAGCTTGGGAATCTCCAACTAGGTGTTCTGGGGAGGAGCGTTATATTACCTAAGGTGATCATTATGGGGGCGTGGTCCGAAATCGTGATAGGGAAGAGTTTTGCATCCACGATTGTGTGATAGAGCAAGGAGGAGGGCAGTGCCAAATCAATGTGGGAGAAGGAGTCGTGTACCGCTGGATAAAAAGTGCATGTTTTTACAGTAGGATTTATTGCACTCCAGTAATCAAAGCCGTTTAGTCTGGTGAACATTTTCCTTAAAGTAGAGGTTTCTGTCCTCCCTTCATTGGAGCTATGTGATCTAATTGTGGATTGGGTACTGCATTAAAATCTCCCATTATGATGAGATTCGAGTGGGGCTTGGAGATTAAGAAATTAGTGATGTCAGTGAAAAAGGCATTACTGTCGGTGCATGGTGCGTATACATTAAAGAGCATGTATATGAGGTTTGCAATTTTCACCCTCAGGTTTAAACATCTGCCATCAGGGTCTGCATATCGGTCTTCTAGGGATTGCAGTATGCTTTTCCTAAAATAAACTGCTGTTCCCCCCCCACCCCCGTGCGTTGAAATCGGCGAGGATAGGTGGGTCAAGCCAATAGGCCGTAGGGGGATGAAATGATCAATTTTCCAGTTTGTCTCTTGCAAAAAAATGATACCTGCATTCAGGAGCTTGCTTTATGTGCTGGAGGACCTTTCTACGTTTTTCTGGGATATTCAGGCCTGCAACGTTCCAGGGCAAGAAGTTGAGTTTTGGAGCATCTAACCTGAATGTTGAGGTTGCAACCCAGGAGACTCCAACCCCACACCCTTTTACATCAAGTAATAATTATTATTGATCCCCTCAGCACGGACTGAGAGTGGGAAGGAAAGAAAGGAAAAGAAAAGGGTAAGGTAAGGGCAGGTGGAATAGAGATTAGAAACTGCTACCAGGCCTTGCGTAAGCAATTCTACATCACCTCATTAGTAAGGCCCGCAGCCTAAGAGATACGTAGTCCTAGCAGTCTTTAGCCAGGAGCATTGGGTAAGAACCTTCTAGCCTCTTCTTCCAGTTTGTTGTAGATGGAAACCTGGCCATTCTCCACCACTCAACTTTGCGGGATACAACAGCTGGAAGCGTATCCCGTTGTCATAAAGGTGTTTACAAACCAGATGAAATGCTTTGCATTTCTAGGTTAACTGTATGGAAAAGTCCTGGAAGACTAAGATTTTTTTCTCCTTCTACACGTTCCTTGCGCTGTCTGTATGCTTTAAGAAATTTTTCCTTTATTGCCCAGTTCTGGAACTTAGCGATGACAGGCCGTGGCCTGTCTCTCTGTCCCCTCTGTGCACCCATGTGATGGACTCTTTCCACCACTAGGGAGTCCTTAGGTGTGTCCAGGTCTAGAGCCATGGCTAAGTCAGTAGTTAGGTATGAGGTTAACGTTCCTGCTGGGATAGCCTCGGGAATGTCTACGAAACGCAGATTGTTAAGCCTTTCTCTAGGTCATCAATTTTATTTTGCAGACTTTCTAGTAAATTTTGCTTTTTGATGGAGATCCTCTATTCTGGTGACATCTTCCTCGACAGACACTGTGCGGGATTCTAGGTATTCAATTCTTTGCAAATTTCTGGTTATTTGTGCCAGGGCAGCATTAATTGACGCTTGAATGATGTCTAGTCTCTTGTCCAGAGCTGGTAAAATGAGTTTTGAGACTTCCTGTGCCACCAACAGGGCCTGCTTTGTGGTGCCTGGTGAAGAGGGGTGATTGCTAGCTGGAGAGACCGGCGAAGGCGTCAAATCTCCTTTGTGCGTTTGCGAGGGTGACTGTGCCATGGCCCTGACTCCTTTGGTTGTACCTTGTTGGAAGCCGACTTTTGTTGGGTGTGTTTCTGAGGCGGTGTGGTTGCACCTTGTCTTGCGGTGGTAGTGTTTGACCGTGTGCACCTGCTGGTTTTAGATAATTGTACAAATTTGTTCATATTTTACAAAACATTACAAAGTCTTGGGAATGCGCTGCGGGTCTGAATGTGGCCGCGCAAACTCCAGTTAGAGGAGGCTTCTTTGCTTATGCTGATACTTGGTATAGCGAGTGGATCAGCGATATGACAGAATATTTAGGGTGTTTTAGGGGTTTCTGCCACCCCTAGCTTTTACATAGTAATCGTAAGTTGCATTGTCAGGACCTGGCTGGAGGTGTCACTATTGAGCTCTAGGTTAGGAAAAGAGGTAATACAGCTCTCCCAGCGGTTTAGGGTGGTAAGTGTTGTGCAATTATATTGCTGAAGAAGAAAGTGATGGTTATTCTTAATGTGTAGCTCAGGACCCTAATTCCGTTAGTGGATAATCAAAAAGTGGTGTATCAAATGAGAGACTGATGTCCTCTGGCTTTCTGCTGAAGTGTGTGGGTTTCCAGGATCAATGCGGGTAATTACTTTGCTCAAATCACACTGCCCTGCTCTTAATGCCCTCGCTGCTGATGTTGTCCAGGTGCGGGTCAGTGAGTCTCTATGTGCAGAGCCTTGGGGAACGGATCGCAACTTGGTGGTATATAGGCCCTGGGCGTATAGAAGAGCCTCATGTTGTGCTTGTCCTGTACCTGCTTTGGCTAAACTGGCCATGTATGTAGGGGCCAACTGTATGTAATCTGTTATGGCAGCAGGTAGGGGTATACCCCTGAGAAGCCACTCAAGGTGTGTAGGGAGTGTCCGTCTCCAGTTATTGCGTAGCGGTATCTGGGATCCAAAGGGGTTTGTGAGCTTGTGAATTATAAGTTCACTGCATGGCTCCCTATCCCCCAAGGAGCAGTTGTTGTCCGGCAAAGGAGTGTCTATATGTTTTAGCCGTTCTGCGCCCCCGGTGAATCACAGCTGTCTCTGTTACTGTGGGCCCCACACAGATCCCAATCTGCGTCTCACCTCTGTCAGGTTGCTGTACACGGCCACTTCCACCTCTCTCCGTAGGCCCTCTGTCGTGTTGGTGCTGCTCTTCCCTTTATGTATGGGTAAACCACCTGTTTCCGGTCTTCAGTTCTGTTAGGGTGTTGTTGGCAAGTCCGGCTCGGAGGGATGTTTCTCCTGCAGCATCGCCTACTGAGCCTCCTGTCCATTGGATCAGCAAGTCGCGGGCTCGCGCGGCCTAGGCCTCCAATCCGGCCGGGTGTGGGACAGCAGTAATTCACTGATTGCTTCCTCCGGGCAACCAAATTTTGTCGTCTCCATCTGAATGGCACTGATGCGTTGATATTTAGGGCAGACAGAGCCGGAGCGATTCTAAGATACGGCCGTGCTAAACGCCCCGCCCCCGGAAGTCCTCGTCCATGTCAATTCTATGATCAGTGGTGCTGGGTAACTGCAGGAGCTGCTGTGTCTTAAAAGACCAAGATCAGCTCTGCAATGTATGTCAAGAGGCTGAATTCCTCCTGTGATTGGGTTTGGTATATCAGACCCAATTACAAAGTAAATCAGAAATAACAAAAAGAGAAAAGTGTTATAATGAGATTTTATAACCTAATGTGGGCACAATGTGTTAAATAAACAAAATGAAGACACAACAAAATAAGAAGAGACAAAAAGGAAAAATGAAACCCTAAACCACAACTTTAAGTCTCACCCCTGATCTAAAACTATTAATTTACTATACAAACATGACCATAATGTAAAGGGGGAGATGGACTAATAATGTACGCTAGTGCCACTTTTTGCTATACAAAAAAATTGAAAACAATTTTTTCATCATTTTATAATAACATATATTAAATAAAGCTGTCTGTATCACAGCAAAAAAGTAAAAAAAAAAAAGATTTGCGGCATCAAGTCTAAAAAACTGTGAGTACTAAAATAAATGAAAATGTGCCTGGTCATAAATGGAGGGAAAATGAACTGGTCTTGAACTGGTTAATAAAATGACATGGCAATTAAAATTTAATGAAATCTACAGATTGGGTACTTCATAAAATCACAGAACTCCACCAATGATTTATCTTTAACCCATTGAAGACCACTCACTGTTTTTTGATGGTGGGCAGTGCAGGTCTTGTGTCTGCAGTGATGCCAAAAGATGTCGCTGCAGACAAAGATGTTATGCTATAGTGCAGGACCGGACCGCACCTAGCAACGAGCGGCTGGTGAAGAGGATTTGCCGAAACGGGACTACCACTTTAAGGGGTTAAAGAAGAAGGGAAATGCAAGTATCTTTAGTATAACACACACTTAGGGCATCATGTATGAAAACTGTCTAGATCTAAGACTTTCTTTGTTGCTCATAGCAACAGAGCTCCTCTTTCATTTTACTATATGAAATGAAAGGGTTGGTTGCTATGGGCAACAAAGAAAGTCGTACACCTAGATAGTTTTCATACATCTCCACCTTATTTTTGTCTTGCTGTCATATCTGCTAAAGTTTTTTCCAGAAACACCTGATTACAAAAGCTCATAGCTGTTTTCAGTTTCAAAGACCAGGATATTGCTACAACTGCATTCACATCTGTTATGGAAAGTAATTAAGTACAGTACTAGGAATTATAAAGTAGATTTTTAGCCCTAGAACCTTAATTTTAGTAACTGTTTTGCAAAACCGAGATCTAGTTGGGTCTGGAATTATTTGGACACTAATACAATTTTCATAATTTAACCACTGTATACAATCAAACTGAATTTGAAACAAATGTAGACTTTCAGTATTACAGAGTTCTGAAAACAAATATTATATTACATAAATATCACATGGCATCAACAAAAGCTGCATTTTCTCCCATAAAATGCTTTTCCGGACCTTTCCTGAAGCTACAACCTTTAGATGCTTCTTCTTTGTGGGTTTTTATTCCTAAATTTTTATGTTAGCAAATGAAAAACAAATCAGTGAGGTTGATGTCAGATGAATGGCCTGTTATAGAATATCCTATTACATTGTTTTAAAGGGGTTGCATGGCAGAATAAAATTCATCCGAAATGGGTCCAAGATGGCAAAGAAAAAAATTATATTTGCCTACCTGTCCCATGCCATGTTCTGTGATGCAGCAGCATCTGCACTGACTGCTGATTTTGCGCTTAAAAGAATGGGATGTGGATTGTAATCAGTGGTGTAGCTACAGGGGTCGCCCTCCGCCATACAGCTGCATGGCAGGGTCACATACACCCAGTGATGCAGCATTCACAGCAGCCGCCTGGCTGTGCAAGTGGTGACTTAAGCCATGTGGCCGGTATACACTGATGCAATGACGTCATCGCTTCGCTGTCTGCACCTCAGGTCGGCAGCTTCCAGGCCACTGTTGTGGGCCTGTAGCGCGCTCCCTGCTCCACAGAATATGTCTGGCACAGGCGGCGTGAGAATGTCATCACGTCACCTCTGCGGCATGATGACGTAACGCCGCCTGTGCGGGAAGAAGATGAAGCCCAGCGGGAGCTTTGGGGAGTGGGGAAAGGTGAGTACTGTTATGTTTTTATTTTTAATTACCTACTGGGTGCCATATTACTTTCCTAGCTATATTCTGGGGGGCCATGTTACCTGCCTAGCTGCAACGGCTCGTGCCGTGGTCCGACTCCCAGACCGTGGGCACGTCCGTTACCCGGCTGCTGGTGGTCCCTGCAGCAGGGACAAGAGGGAACAGACACTTTGATGGTATAACTTGTTTTTCTTTGGCCCCATTTGAAATTAATTTTCTTCTGTTGGACAATTCCTTTTAAGAGAAATAATTTTCCACAGCACGCTACACTGCAGACTTCCACCACGTCAAGTAGGGAACCTGTTGTTGAAAAATATTGGTCCACAAACGGTGTCTGAGAATAGGGGGGCCCTAAACTGAAGTTTTGCACCCGGGCCCATGAGTCTCAAACTATGCCCCTGATTGCAATCCTATTTGGATGCGGATTCTGTGCTTATTGAAATAATTTGGATACAGATTGCAATCTGATTTAGATGCAGAATCAGACGTAGACACAGTGCTGACTTACCATCGAATTCTTCATCCATACCCATTGAGAGATACAAAACACATAGGGCGACATGTATGAACGGGCTCATCGCCTGTTTTTAGGAGTAAACTGCGCCTCCAGGCCCGAATCTCCCTGTCGGATGCAGGGATGCAGTGTTAGGCACAGCGTTCGCCACTTTCAGCTGCGCCCCGCATGAAGGGGCGGGCAATGGGCGCGGTGTGGGCGTTCTGGGGCGGGACGCGGCGCGCTCGAAAACCCCGAGGCATGTACAATGGCAGCTCGCCAAAGCGCGGTGCAATGCAGCGCTCTGCAGCTCGGACAGTCAGACCTAGTTTATTTTGGTCTAAATGCTCCGGCGGAGGCGAAGTGAAGCAAGAACGGAACATGCGAGGAAGCATACAGAAGATCGCAAGAGAAATTTCGGCGCTCCGCTCATTGGTCGCCATAAACCAGCCAGTCAGATTAGGAGCGACAGTGGCCCATTCTAACCTATGGAGGAGAATTGACCAATCAGAATAGGAGCGACAGGGACCCATTATATCCTATGGAGAAATATTGACCAATCATATTCAAAGGCGGGACAGTTCAAAATACAGTAAAAAGGTAGAAAAGAGCTGATTGGTTGAAGCGGCGGGGGCTCGTCCAGCTTAGCCAATCAGAGCGCGAGCTACTTTCTCATAGAGTTCTATGGGAAAAAAAATGCAGAGGGAGCTCTGTTTGTGATTGGCTAAGTTAAGAGGCACAGTTATTTGGACCAATGGGAGAGCGAGCGACGCTCCTATGGGTTTTCTAATGCAATCGTGAATAAAAATGTACATGGCCGAAATCAAATGATAAGACTCCAGAAGTGGTCCTGATGTGTATATAAAATGAACAATAATTTGGGGGTAACGAAAACAAAATATTAATTCAATAAAATCAGGATTATTTCTTTATTTTCGTTAGCCAAGGATCAATAGTATGGGTGTAACGAAAATAAAGAAATAAACCTGATTTTTTTGATTTAATATGTTTTGTTCGTTAACCCCATTTTATTATTCATTTTATATACACATCGGGACAACTTCTGTAGTCTTATCATTTGATTTCGGCCATGTACATTTTTATTTCAGATTGCATTAGAAAACCCATAGGAGCGTCGCTCGCTCTCCCATTGGTCCAAATAATCGCGCCTCTTTTAACTTAGCCAATCACAAACAGAGCTCGCTCTGCATTTCTTTTCCCATAGAACTCTATGAGAAAGTAGCTCGCGCTCTGATTGGCTAAGCTGGACGAGCCCCCGCCGCTTCAACCAATCAGCTCTTTTCTGCCTTTTTACTGTATTTGAACTGTCCCGCCTTTGAATATGATTGGTCAATATTTCTCCATAGGATATAATGGGTCCCTGTCGCTCCAATTCTGATTGGTCAAATCTTCTCCATAGGTTAGAATGGGCCACTGTCGCTCCTATTCTGATGGGCTGGTTTATGCCGACCAATCAGAAGAGCTTAAACAATTTGAATTATGGTATTTCCTGGCAATTCTCTCTATTGCAATTCCTTATGTAGTGCCGGTCTCGGTGACAAACGCGTTGTTAGGGATTTAACTGATTTATTTTTAGAGAAGGTTTCAGCGCTTTATCTGATAATGTTTTACACTTAATAAAAATGATTTTTTTTATTCATACTCCATGCCGCACGGCGCTGAGCGCCGAGATTGTATTGCGACGATCTCTCCATAGACTACAATGGGAGAAGGAGCTCGCGCTCTGATTGGCTGGGATAGCCAAGCCCCCGCTAACTCAACCAATCAGCTCTTTTCTGTATTTTTACTGTATTTCGAACTGTCTCTCCTTTGATTTTGATTGGTCCAAACTTCTCCATAGGATATAATGGGTCTTTGTCGCTCCTATTCTGATTGGTCAATTCTCCTCCATAGCTTATAATGGGTCTTTGTCGCTCCTATTCTGATTGGTCAATTCTCCTCCATAGCTTATAATGGGTCTTTGTCGCTCCTATTCTGATTGGCTGGCTTCTGCCAACCAATGAGAAAAGCTTACAGAATTTGAATTACTGTATTTCCCGGCAAGTCTCTCTATTGCAATTCCCGATGTAGCGCCGGTCTCGGCGACAAACGCGTTGTTCGGGATTGAATTGATTTATGTTTATAGAATGTTTGAGCTCTTTTTCAGGGAATATTTTACATTTAATAAAAAAGTTTTTTTTAATCATACTTCATGCCGCACGGCGCTGAGAGCCGAGATTGCATTGCGCCGATCTCTCCATAGACTACAATGGGAGAAGTAGCTCGCGCTCTGATTGGCCGAGATAGCCAAGCCACCGCTAGCTCAACCAATCAGCTCTTTTCAGCATTTTTACTGTATTTGGAACTGTCCCGCCTTTGATTTTGATTGGTTCAAACTTCTCCATAGGCTATAATGGGTCCCTGTCGCTCCTATTCTGATTGGCCGAGATAGCCAAGCCCCCGCTAGCTCAGCCAATCAGCTCTTTTCTGCATTTTTACTGTATTTTGAACTGTCCAGTCTTTGATTCTGACTGGTCTATAGTTCTCCATAGGTTTTAATGGTTCACTGTCGCTCCTATTCTGATTGGCTGGTTTATGCCAACCAATGAGAATAGCTTTCATAATTTGAATTACTGTATTTCCCGGCAATTTTCAATATCCTAATTCTTGATATAGCGCCGTTCTAGATTTTTGGAAAGTGATTTTTTTAATGTATTTTTTATTTTTGAGGTTTGAGCTCTTTTTCTGAGAATGTTTTCCACCTTTATAATGGCGATTTTTTATTCATACTCCGCACGGACATCTTTAATGATTTCTCGCTGTTCTCCAGCCTGTCTCGCATCGGAATACATATGAGGCGCAGTCACGCACAGCGCCCATGTCCCTGCACTGCGCCCATGTCCCCGCACTGTGCCCCACATACTGGCGAGGCGCAGGGAACTTTTCCCCTCATGTATGAGCGCACCTCCTCGGACGGCGAATCTCAGGCGCAGCGCCGCACTGCGCCTAAGTCCCGCACTGCGCCCCAAACACTGGAGAGGCACGGCGGACTTTTGCCCGCATGTATGAGTGTACTACCTCGGGCGGCGAATCTTAAGCGCAGCGCCGCACTGCGCCTAAGTCCCGCACTGCGCCTCAAACACTGGCGAGGCGTGGCAGACTTTACATGGAATGTATGAGCGCGCCCCAGTGCCGACATAAATCAGGCGCAGATATCGCCGGAAAACCGGCGGAAAGGTGCGCCCCGACGTGGCGAGATTCATACATGTCGCCCATAGAGTCAGCTCACCTATGATGCAGGAAGGCAGATATTCCAGACGCATGTCCCCTGCTCCAGCAGCATAGAACAAATGATCAATGGAAAAAGGTTGTGTGGGACAGCGAAATGTGGGTAGCCAAAAATTAGGCTAAAATCGCAAACTTATTGGTATCCATAGATGCATAAAACATGTAGAGGCATGGTGGAGAAAAACAAGAACGTGCCGAGACACAGAATCGCTAGTCCATGTCCATTGCAATCACTCAGGAGATGGATCCACTGGGCTGCATGCAAGTTTTGTTGTAAATCACACCAAGGAGCAGAATCTAAGGAGATCCCTGGTCTTCACCCTCTTACCCTGCAATGGGGCATAAAACACATAAAACACAAGCACCAACATTTTCAAAGGAACATCACCAAAGATCTTACAGAGGGATAGGGCAGTTGTTCCTTTAAATTGCACCAGCAATTAGCTAGCATCAGATAGGTATTGGGTAATGGCGCTTTATTGACTTAAAGAGCTAATGGACACCAAGCGGACATCTGCACTGATTGTGACAGGCAATGAAACAAGTGTAGTGGAGAAGTTGTCGGTCAGTCAAATGGAGCAGTGCAGTGGCAGACAGCCACATCGACAGAGGTGAACAAGAACAGCAATGTGGTTCATGACATCCATTACTAAACATACCCTTATCATTCTCCTGTGCTGAGTCCTACGTTTTAACAGTCCCAGCAACCACCATCCCCACTTCTTTGGGTCATTACTGCTGAAGAACAACAACAGTAATTAGAACATCAATAATTAGAACAGAGGTGGCAGAGGTAGGGAGGCACAGTACAGTAACTTTGGGGTGGACCCCTTGAATATCTGGTGCACCCAGGCACCCAAGTCCAACACTGGTAAAGGGTTAAAGATTATCAGTAAAAAAGATAAATAAGTTCATGTGCTGCTGATAAGAAAATGCAGGGAATGCTGTTACCATCCAAGCCAGGGCTGCAAGAGCAGAGGGAACTAAGGAAACCTTCTGTAAATAAGCAGGAGATGAGAGCTGCGCCAACTCTTAAATGAAGCGTGCATGTTCCTGTTACCATTGATGTCATAAGATGTTTATAAAGCTATGAGAAAACAAAGAGCACATTTTAAAACCATCAGACATTGGTCAATAGCCATAGTCATAGTTTGTAAGGCTGAAAAAAGACAAGACGTACATTCAGTTTAGCCTGTTGTGCTAAAGTGTTGATCCAGAGGAAGGCAAAAAAAAAACAATGAGGCAAGAGCCAATTGTCCTCATTTTAGGGAAAAAATTCCTTCCCGACTCCAATCTGGCAATCGGAATAATCCTTTGATTAACGACCCTTCTCCAGAATCCTAGTCATTATAACTTGTTATATTATTACGCTCCAGAAATGCATCCAAACACTTTCTGAACTCTGTTATTGAATTCACCATGACAATTTCCTCCGGCAGAGAGTTCCACAGTTTCACTGCTCTAACAGTGAATGTAGAATCTTTCTTTCCTCAAGACATAGAGGATGCCCCTTAGTTCTTAATACAGTCCCGTGTATTCATAAATCTTGAGAGAGATCTCTATATTGACCGCCTTTTCTGTAAACTAAATAACCCTAATTTGCTAATCTTTCTGGGTATTACAGTCCACCCAGTCCTTTTATTATTTTTGTTGCCAGCCTTTGTACCTGTTCAAGCTCTACAATGTCTTTCATGTGCACAGGTGCCAAAAACCGTACACAATATTCCATGTGTGGTCTAACCAGTGACTTGTATAATGGGAGAATGTTCTCATCATGTGCATCTATGCTCCTTTTAATACACCCCATAATCCTATTTGCCTTGGCAGCTGCTGCCTGACACTGGCTGCTACAATTAAGTTTACTGTCCATCAGGTTTCCCAAGTCCTTCTCCATGTCACTTTTACCCAGCGTTTTTCCATTTAAAATGTAACCATGTAATGGATTTTTCCTCCCCATATGCATAACCTTGCATTTATCTGTGTTAAACCTCATCTGCCATTTCTCTGCCCAGGCCTCCAATTTATCCAGATCCCTTTGTAATAACACATTATCCTCTATTGCGTTGATTACGTTACAGAGCTTAGTATCATCTGCAAGGTCAATATTCTACTGTGCAATCCTTCTGTAAGATCAGTAATGAAAATATTAAAGAGGATAGGGCCAGTTGCTTACCCACATTTTCCCTCAGTCCAAGCATTCTCATTTTACTTAACAACCTTTTATGTGGCACAGTATCAAATGTTTTAGAGAAATCTTGATATATGACATCCAATGCTTCACCCCGATCCAGTCTAGAACTAACTTCCTCATAGAAGCTGATGAGATTAGTTTGACAAGACCGATCCTTCATGAACCCATAATGGAACGGCGTTATACATTTATTTTCAGTGAGATACTCCAGGATAGCATCTCTTAGAAAACCCTAAAACATTTTACCCACAACAGAGGTTAAACTTACTGGCCTATAGTTTCCAGGATCACTTTTTGACCCCTTTTTGAATATTGGCACCACATTTGCTATGCGCCAATCCTTTAGGACATACCCCGTTATTATACAGTCCATAAATATTAAGAATAGGGGCCTATCTATCACATTACTTAACTCCCTTAGGACAAGTGGGTGTATACCATCAGGACCTGGGGATTTGTCTATTTTAATCTTCTTAAGACGGAGCTGCACTTCTTCCTGGGTTAGACAAGAAACATTTAAGCTGGAGTTTACCTCATCCCTCTGCTCATCAAAAGGAAGGTCATCCTCCTTGGTAAATACAGTGGAGAAAAAATTGTTTAATAGTTTGCTTTTTTCTCATCGCCCTCTACAGTTTCTCCCTCAATGCTTTTCAAAGGGCCAACATTTTCTGTTTTAATCTTTTTACTATTTATATAATTTAAAAAATATTGTGGGGTTACTTTAACTCTCTATGGCAATATGTCTTTCTGTCTCCAGCTTTGCTATCTTTATCATTATTTTACATATTTTATTTTTTTTCTTTATAGCTTTTTAGTGCCTCTTCACTGCCCTCCTGTTTTAGTATTTAAATAGTTTTCTTTTTGTTATTTATTGCCTCCTTTACATTCCTCTTGATCCACATTGGGTTTTTCCTGTTTCTAATTATTTTATTACCATAATGAATGTACCTCTCACAGTGGGTGCCTAAGATGTTTTTAATAATATCCCATTTAATATTTGTTCTGCTATTTTTAAACACCTTGTCCCAGTCAATACGGTTTAGGGCAGCGGTCCCCAACCTTTTTTCCACAGGGACCGGTTTGATGCACAACAATTTTTCCACAGCCCAGTGGTTGCATGGTTATTGGGGGTGTGGTTATTGGGGTGGGGTTTTGGAGGAGGTTGGATGTTTAGAATCATAAAAAAAAACCCCACAATAAAGTGTATACTGTGTCATTTAGGGGTATAGTATGGGGTTACCAGTATTTTAGAACTGCAGACCAATTGTCAGCCTGAGAGTCAGTATTATATTAATAATGCTGTTCCCCAGAGCTGACAATCAGTCTGCAGTAATACTGATCAGCTCTGTGGGTCAGCATTATACATGTATAATATATATATTGTAAAGCCGCAACTGGAAGAGTCTTCAATGGCATATACATACCAGCCAGGTTCTGGACATATGTCTGGGGAGTCCAGGACACATGCCACCAAGGTAAGGAGCCTTGGTGGAGTGAAAGGCCAGTGTTAAATAGGTGTCAACAGTACAGACTGTCGACCTATGTTTAATCTGTTGGTTAGTACGGCTTCCAGCCATTCCTGGATCGGCCTTTCATTGGGAGTAAGCATAGAGCAGGGTGGGTGCTTACTCTCCATGGTCCACTCCAGGATTTCCCTGCTGTATATAATGTCAGCAGGTAGCTAACTGGGCGTCGGCTGTACCTCCAGTCTACCTTCTGGGCTGGAGGTGTTCACACTGGTGGAAGCCAGTGTCGGGTCTACTAAGGTGCTAGTGAGGAAACTACACCAATGTTAGTAAGTGCTCAGATGAGCAAGAGCTTTTCTTTATGTTTATTTGCTGTGCATGTTTTGCCATCCGTTTTGTTCTCCTTCTACAATAAACCCACGGACAAAGGAACCGTTTGTACCTGACATCTGCCTCTGTCTCATGCCTGAAAGACTCATGCGGTGATCCCAGAGCCTTACCGGCTCACATATGGTGGAGGATGCTATGGGCATTTTATATGTCGTGGATTAAAGCGGCAACTGTGCCACCAGCGGAGACTCCCAAAATGGATGAGCTGGTGAAGCAATTAATACAGGCGAACACCAACCTCCAGCTAATGGCGGCAAGCCAGCAGAAGGCCCATGAGGAGACCGTACGGGCTAAAGCGGAGACCAACTGCCTGTTGATCGAGACACACCAGGCAGCACTTAAAGAGCAACAACAGGTGAACCTGGCTCTACAGCAGCAGCTCCAGGTCCTGACTACAAGGCCAGAGGGGACATCAGGTGGGCAGTTCGCGCCCCGGCAAGCAGTGCTTCAAGCTCTGCATAAGATGACCCAAGACGACGACGTGAAAGCGTTTCTCGGCACCTTCGAGAGGATCGCAGAGAGAGAGCAGCTCCCAAATGACCAGTGGGCTGACGTCCTGGCCCCCTTTCTTATTGGCGAACCCCAAAAGGCTTACTTCGACCTGAGGGCTGAAGACGCCAAGGACTACGCGCGGCTGAAAGGGGAGATCCTAGCCCAACTGAGGGTTACTCTGGTGGTCTGGGCCCAGAGAGTCCATGCCTGGGAGTTCAATCCAGCCAAGCCAGCTTGGTCACAGATGTATGACCTCTTCCACCTCACCAGCAAGTGGCTGCAGCCCGAACGTCTTACAGCTGTCCAGGTAACGGAACGGGTCGTCTGTGACTGCTTTGTGTGCTCCCTACCCTAGGGATCCAACGGTGTGTGGGGTACACGGACCCCAAAAATCTGGACGAGCTTGTCTCCATTGTGGAGCGTTACAGTGCCACCGAGAAGTTCCTCCAAAGACTGCATCCATCAGAGTCAGCACGGGGTAAGTCTGTCCCTGTCCCAAAAGGGGAACCTAAAGGCCCTGAGGGGAGAGGATCATGGCTGGGTGAGAATGGGGGAAGGTTGCCCACCCCAAAGAGACACCTCTTGCCCAGAGCCCAGGGCCCCATCATCTGCTGGCGATGCAAGGGACTCGGACACGTCGCAGCACGGTGTCCTACTTTGGGGGAACCCATGGACTGTGGTATCGCTATTTGCAAGGCCTTCATACACCCCGTACACTGACGCTGGGGGAAATCGGCGGGTATGCACCATTAAAATGAATGGACACACTGGCTCTCATGGACTCCGGGAGTTTGGTGACCCTGGTGAAGGCCAGGTTGGTGGGCTCAGACCAACTCGGACCCCGCCGTATAGGGGTGGTCTGTGTACACGGGGAAACCAGGGACTACCCAACTGCGGTACTCACCCTAAAGACCCCCTGCGGTCATATGCGATCATAGGCTGTGACTTCCCCTTGTTCTGGGATTTGTGGGGAAATAAAAGGTGTGCCCAGTATCATGTGGTACAGGGTAATGTGTCTGCACAGGGGCCATAGGAGCCCGATGGGTTTCCCTTGTCGGTCCTGGAGGAGGACCCCGAGGAAAATCCATCTGTGCCCGAGTTCGCCTCCTTGCCAGTATCCAGGGGGAACTTTGGCACGGAGCAGCTGAGGCACCCAAACTTGGAGCATGCTTGGAGAAGTGTCAAAGTGATAGATGGGGAACCTCAAGAGCCAGGCGAGGGTCTGGTCTACCCTCATTTTTCCGTCAATAATAGTATGTTATACTGGGTAAAAAAGACCCCCATCGAGGTGGTGGAGCAATTAGTGGTCCCCAGGTCACATGTCCGCCATGTGTTGGAGCTAGCCCACTCCCACGTGTTGGGAGGACACTTAGGGATGGAAAAAAAACAGGGAGATAGTGGAGCGTAATTTCTATTGGCCAGGGATTTACAGGGCAATTGAGGAATACTTAGGAACACCTCCTCCAAAGGAATAGCTAAGGAGCTGTACCAAATGATCACCCGCACGGGTATCCCAAAGGAGATACTGACAGACCAGGGCACTCCCTTCATGTCTAAGGTCACCAAAGAACTCTGCCGCCTACTCAACATTACCCATCTTCGTACCTCAGTATGTCACCCCCAGACCGATGGTCTGGTGGAGAGGTTCAATAAAACCCTAAAGGCGATGCTCAAAAAGGTGGTAGATAAGGATGGGAGAGACTGGGATCACCTTCTACCCTACCTCAGTAAGGGAGGTACCACAAGCATCCACAGGGTTCTCACCTTTCGAGTTCCTCTATGGTAGACATCCCAGGGGACTCCTGGACATAGCCAAGGAGACCTGAGAGCAGGAGTATGCCCCACATAGGAGTTTCATTGAGCACATCATTGAAATGCAGGACAGAATCGCTTCCGTCCTGCCCATAGTACGTGAGAGCCTTCAGCAGGCGCAAGAAACCCAGGCCAGGGTATATAACAGATCGGCAAGGGTCAGTGTTTCAGCCAGGCAACCGGGTGCTAGTACTTGTCCCCACAGTCGAAAGCAAATTTCTGGCAAAATGGTAGGGCCCCTATGAGATTAAGGAATGGGTCAGTGACGTGAATTATAAGGTGTTCCAGCCCGGTAAGAGAAAACCTTATCAAATATACCATGTTAACTTAATCAAGCCTTGGAAGGACCGTCAAAGTCTGGCGGCAGTTAGAGCGTGTAGGGGTGTCCCAAACGGAGAGTTACCACCTGTCCGTATCTCGGAGTCACTGTCAGAAGCCCAGTGGCAGGAAATCAGGGAGTTCCTACAAAGGAACCGGCGACTTTTTTCAGAACTGCCAGGTCGCACTAAGGTCGTGGAACATGACATTGTCACAGAACCCGGCCAGAAGGTACGTTTGAGGCCATATAGGGTCCCGGAGTCTCAGAGGCAAGCGATTGCCGAGGAGGTAAAAAAGATGCTGGAGCTTGGTGTCATAGAAACGTCCCAAAGTAGGTGGTCGAGCCCTATCGAGCTCATACCCAAACCTGATGGCAGCTTGCGATTTTGCAACGGCTTTCGCAAGCTCAACGAGATAGCAAAATTTGATGCCTACCCGATGCCCTGGGTTGCTGAATTGGTCGAGCGGCTAGGACCTGCAAGGTACATAGGCACATTGGACCTGAACAAGGGCTATTGGCAGGTCCCCCTGACAAAGGAGGCCAGGGAGAAAACTGCTTTTTCCACCCCAGATGGACACTTTGATTATGTTGTCCTTCCCTTTGGCCTACATGGGGCTCCGGCCACATTCCAGAGGATGATGGATATCATCCTGCAGCCCCATAAGAAATATGCAGCGGCATATTTGGATGATGTGGTGGTCTTTAGTACGGACTGGGAATCCCACCTAACCCGAGTGCAGGCCATCTTAGACGCCATAAGGGCAGCAGGGTTAACCGCCAACCCCAACAAATGCACCATATGGCTCAAGGAGGCTCGCTATCTAGGCTATGACATTGGGAGGGGAGTCACCAAGCCCCAAATAGGCAAATTGGTGGCAATTAGGAATTGGCCCCAACCGGTCTCCAAGAAACAGGTCAGGGCTTTGCTTGGTATCGCAGGATACTATAGGAGGTTCGTGCCCAACTTTGATTCCATAGCAGCCCCTCTTACGGACCTCACCAAAGGGGCCAAGTCCACTATGTTCAAGTGGAACCAGGAGTCTGAACAAGCCTTTAAAAATCTAAAAGAGGTACTTTGCAAGAGACCCGTACTCATTGCCCCAAACTTTCAGAAGGAATTTCTGGTCCAGGCAGACGCTTCTGAGGTGGGATTAGGCGCTGTCCTGTTGCAGCTCGTTGAGGGAGAAGAACACCCTGTAGTGTACCTCAGCAGGAAACTGTCAGCGGCGGAGAAAAACTACGTCATAGTGGAGAGAGAATTCCTGGCCATTAAGTGGGCTATTGAGTCACTGCGCTACTACCTGATAGGTAGACCCTTTAAAGTTGTCACGGACCATTCGCCCCTAAAGTGAATGGCCCAAAATAAGGGAAAAAATGCAAGGGTGACCTGGTGGTTCCTGGCTCTACAGGACTTTAAGTTCTGTATAGAACATCGCCCCGGGTCACAACAAGCGAATGCAGATGCACTGTCGCGGGTGCATAACTTCATGGCACAAAGTGCTCCACCCAACAGGTCAGAGCAGAGGGGGGAGATATGTAAGGCTGCAGCTGGAAGTCTGCAATGGCATATACATACCAGCCAGGTTCTGGACATATGTCTGGGGAGTCCAGAACACATGCCACCAAGGTAAAGAGCCTTGATGGAATGACAGGCCATTGTTAAATAGGTGTCGACAGTACAGACTGTACAGTAGAGCAGGGTGGGTGCTTAATCCCCATGGTCCACTCCAGGTTTCCCTGCTGTATATAAGGTCAGCTGGTAGCTGACTGGGCGTCGGCTATACCTCCAGTCTACCTTCTGGGCTGGAGGTGTTCACACTGGTGGAAGCCAGTGTCGGATCTAGTTAGGTGCTAGTGAGGAAACTACACCAATGTTAGTAAGCACTCAGACGAGCAAGAGTTTTTCTTTGTTTATTTGCTGTGCATGTTTTGCCATCCGTTTTTTTCTGCTTCTACAATAAACCCATGGACAAAGGAACCGTTTGTACCTGACATCTGCCTCTGTCTCATGCCTGAAAGACCCATGCAGTGATCCCAGAGCCTTACCAGCTCACAATATATATACACATATGCCCCCTGTAGTCATTAGAGATAACTACATATGCCCCCTGTAGTCATTAGAGATGGGTTTATATGCCCCATGTAGTTATAAATAAATATATGCCCCCTGTAGTCATTAGAGATAGCTATATATGCCCCGGCAGTTGGGAACCCCTGGTTTAGGGCCTCCCTAAGCAGAATAAAATTAACAAAAAACTCTATGGAAGGATAAATGGAAATTTATTATATTATGGTCACTATTTCCTAAGTGCCCCTCAACCTGAACCTTTGTTACTCTGTCAGGTCTATTAGGGAATATTAAGGGCCACATGTATGAAACGGTTTTGGTCTAAAACTCACTATTTTCCACATAGAAACCTACATATATGTGGCCATAAATCTAGAGAGGCCTTTCCTCTAATCGGTTCCTGCACCATTTAGGAAAGGTAATTATCTTTAGTTATGGACAAAACCTGTTTCCTTTATGAGAGTTACAGGTTTCAGTTTCCCAATTTATGTCTGGGTAGTTAGAGTCACCCATAATAACAACCTCATTCTGATTAGCCACCTCATCTATTTGCCTGAGGAGTACAATCTCTTATTTTTTAAATACTTCTGCACTTCCATTTTACATTCATATACCTTTGTGCTTCCATTGGCCTCTTCCCACAGCTAAAGACATCTGTATTCTGCATCTACCAGGAACTTCCCTGACTTTGACAGTGGGCATAGATCTAAAAGAGGTTGTGTTACTTTCTTACAATCAGTTAAATTGGTTTTATTTAAAAACATCTTGAGCGCCCAAATGATTAGGAACAGGGGAAAAAAGTGGCAATAAATAACAGAAAGAAAGTGTTTAAGCTACTCAAACAGGAGGGCAGTGAAGAGGCACTAAAAACTACAAGGAAAAAATAAAATATGTAAAATAATGATAAATACAGCAAAGCTGTCATATATCTAGATTTTTCTTTTAACAAGTTTATTGAGAAAAAACAAGCAGTAGATACAACAATGTATGACAGAATACAGAAACTGCATGATAATCAGAA
>JAODAL010007814.1:10000-72500 GCA_025379985.1 Phyllomedusa bahiana | reverse complement strand
GGGGCCCCCGGTTTTTAAAATTTAAAAATTAAAATTTTTTTTTTTTTTGGGGGGTTGGGTTAAAAAAAAAATTTTTTTTTTTTTGGGGTTTTTTGGGGGGGGGGGGGTGTTTTTTTTTTTCCCCCCCCAAAAAAAATTTTTTTAAAAAAACCCCTTTTGGGGGAAAAAAATTTTTTAAAATTTAAGGGAACCTTTCGGGTTTTTTTTTAAAAAAAAATTTTTTCCCCCCTTTTTAAGGGGGGGGGGGTTTTTTTTTTTTTTTTTTGGGGGAAAAAAAAAAAAAATTTTTCAAAAAAAAAAAAAAGGGGGGGGGGGGGAAAAAAGGGGGAAAAAAAGGGGGGTTTTTAAAAAATTTTTTTCCCAAAAAATTTTTTTCCCCCCCCGGGGGGGGGGCCCCGGTTTTTCCCGGGGGGGGGGAAAAAGGTTTTTCCCAAAGGGGGAAAAAACCCCCCAAAAAAAATTTTTTTCCCCCCCCCCCGGGGTTTTTTTTTTTAAAAAAGGGGTTTTTTCCCTTTTAAACAAAAAAACCCCCAAAAGGGTTTTTAAAATTTTTTTTAAAAAAAAAAAAAAAGGGCCCCCCCCAAAAAAAAAAGGGGGAAAAAGGGGGGTTTTTTAAAAAGGGGTTTTTTTAAAAAAAAAGGGAAATTTGGGGGAAAATTTTTTTTTTTATTTTTTTTTTTAAAAAAAAAACCCCCGGGTTAAAATTTTTTAATTTAACCCCCCAAAATTTTTTTGGTTTTTTAATTTTTTTTTTAAAAAAAATTTTTTTAAAGCCTTTTTAAAAAATTTTAAAACCCAATTTTTTTTTAAAAAATTTGGGAAAAATTGGGAAGGGAAAAAAAAATTTTTTTTTTTTTTCCCAGAAGGAAAAAAAAAAAAAAAAGGGAAATTTAAACTTTTCCCTTTTTCCAAAATTTTTGGGAAAAAAAAGGGGGGGATTAAAAGGAAGGGGGGAAAAAAGGGGGTTCCCCCCCCAAAAAAAAAAAAAAAATTTTTTCAATTAACCAAAAAAATTTGGCCTTTTTTTTTTGGGGGGGGTTTTTTTTTTTAAAAAAAAAAAGGGGGTTAAATTTAAAAAAAGGGGTTTTTTTTTGGCAAAAAAATTTTTTAAAAAACCCCCTTTTTTTTAAAAAAAAAAAATTTTTAAATTTTTTAAATTCGGGTTTTTTGGGGGCCCCAAAATTTCCCGGGGGGGGAAAAAAATTTTTTAAAAAAACCAAAAAACCAAAAAAAAACCCCACAAAAAAAAACCCCCCCCAAAAAGGGCCCCCCCCCCAAAAAGGGGGGGTTTTTTTTTTCCCCCCCCCCCCCCTTTTTTTCCCAAATTTTTTGTTTTTTACCCCCCCTTTTTTTAAATTTAAAAAAAAAATTTTTTCCCCCCTTCTTGTTTTTTTGGGGGCCCCCCCCTTTTTTTTTTAAAATTTTAAAAAATTTTTTTTTCCCCCCTTTTTTAAAAAAAATTTTGGGTTTTTTTTTTCCCCAAAATAACCTTGTTTTTTAAAAAAAAATTTTTTTCCCCCTTTTTTAAAAAAAATTTTTTTTTGGGGGGTTTTTTTCCCCTTTTTAACCCCCCAAAACCAAAACCCAAAAACTGTTTTGGGTTTTTTTTTCCCCCCCCCCCCTTTTTTTAAAAAAACCCCCCCTTTTTAAAAAATTTTTTTTTGGGGTTTTTTTTTTGGGGCCGGGCCCCTTTTTTTTTAAATTTTGGTTTTTTCCCCAAAAGGGCCCCCCTTTCCCCCCGGGGTTTTTTTTTTTTCCCCCCTTTTTTTTTTTTAAAAACCTTTTAAAAATTTTTTTGTTTTTCTAACCCAAAAAATTTTTTTTCCCCCCCAAACAAAAAAAATAAAATTTTTTGGGCAAAATTTTTTTTCCTTGGGTTTTTAATTTTTCCCCGGGGTTTTTTTGGGTTCCCCTTTTTTCCCCCAAAAAATTTAAACCCCCCCAAATAAAAAAAAACCCCCCCCAAAAAAACCCCCCCGGTTCTAAAAACCCCCGTTCCCCCTTGGGGAAAAAAAGGGGGTTTTTTAAAAAAAAAAAGGGGGGGTTTAAAAAAAAACCAAAAAAAAATTTTAAAAAAATTTTTTTAAAAAAATTTTTAAAAAAAAAAAATTTTTAAAAAAAAAAAATTTTTTAAAAAAACCCCCCCCCCCCTTTTTTGAAAAATTTTTTAAAAAAAAAAAAAAATTTTTAAAAAAAGGAAAAAAAAAAAAAAAAAAAATTTTTTTTTTTTAAAACCCCAAAAAAAATTTTTTTTAAAAAAAAAAAAAAAAAAAAAAACAAAAAAAAAAAAAAAAGGGGGGGTAAAAAAAAAAAAAGAACACAAAAAAAAAAAAACCCCAAAAAAGGGTTTTTAAAAAAAAAAAAAAAAAAAAAAATTTTTTTTTTTTTTAAAAAAAAACAAAAAAAAAAAAAACCCCGGAATTAAAAAAAAAAAAAAATAAAATCAAAAAAAAAAAAAAAAAAAAATAAAAATAAAAAAGGGGAAAAAAAAAAGGGGCAAAAAAAAAAAAAACCCCCAAAAAAAAAAAAGGGAAAAAAAAAACCCCGGGGGAAAAAAAAAAAAATAAAACAACACAAAAAAAAAAATTTAAAAAAAAAAAAAAAAAAAAAAAACCCAAAAAAAAAAACCCAGGTTTTTTTGGGGAAAAAAAACCCCAAAAAAACCTTTTTAAAAAAAGGGGGGTTTTCCAAAAAAAAATAAAAAAAAAAACAAAAAAAAAAAAAAAAAAAAAAAGGTGGGGGGGGGGGAAAAAAAGGGGGGGGGGGTTTTTTTAAACCCGGGGGGGGGGTTTTTTTGTTTTTTTTTTAAAAATTTTTAAATTTAAAATTTTTTTTTGGGAAAAAAAATTTTTTTTTCCAAATTTTTAAAAAAAGGGTTTTTTTTTTCCCCTTTTTTTTTCCCCCCCCGGTTTTTTTGGGGGGGTTTTCCCCCCCCCAAAAAAGGGTGATATTTTTAAAAAAATTTTTTTAAAAGGTGGGGGGGGGGCCCAAAAAAATTTTTTTTTCCGCGGCGCTGTTTCCCAAGTAAAATTTGGGTTTTTTTGGGGATTCCGTGGGAGGGGAGGTAATATTCCTTAGGGAGGGTTTCCAAAGAGAGGCCCCAAAAAAGTTTCATTTCAGGGATTGTGGGAAGTTGTTTTAGGGAAAATGATCGCCCCCCGACCAAAAAGCTTGGGTTTTTTTGGAAATGGGGTGTGGGGAGATTTTTCTTTGAAAGCGTGGTGGTCTCCCCCCGATTTTTGGGGGGAACCCGGGTTATGGTGATTTTGGGGAAAGACTTTTTCCCAAATAAAAATTTAAGGGCAATTGCTTCGCCCACCCGGGAAAAAGAAGCAGCAAGGAATGGTTTTTAGGGGGCTGCCAAAATGCCCAACCCCCAAAATGCCAACCCCCCCTTGATTTTAGTAGTCCCGTGGGGTTTCGGATCCAGTTATAGAAAAATTTTTAAAACAATCCCCTTTGTTGGGTTTGTTTTGTTCGTAGGGAAAGGGGGGCATCTCATTCCCCCTCCCCCCCTTTTTCCCCCTACCCCCGTACATAAACCTTTACGCCATTTAAAAGTAGGGAAAAGGATGTGGGCCGGATCAGAAACCTAACTTTGTGCTTTCATTAAAGAAATAGATTTTTCCCCCGTCTTTTAAAAAATAAAGTTTCCCCTACTTTCTTACCCCCGATCCTGGCCCCAAATTTGGGGTCCTTTTTAGGGGGGTTTTTTTCCCATAAAAAAATTTGGGTTGTGTAATAATGGTAAAAAGTTTTAAAGAGTGCGCGTGTTAAATTTCAATAATTTTTCGGGGTTTTTTTTTCCAGTACGCCAGGGTCATTAAACAATGGGTTTTTAGTTAAAGTCTTGGGGGAAAAACCAATAAAAAAGAGTAAAAGGAAAAATACGATAACCCCCGTCCCAAATTGTTGGTCCCAATTCAGGGTTTGAAAAATTTCGGATACCCACTTTGCCCGTCTGATCCCCAAAAATTGTGATTCTAGATTTTTTATGTAATTTTTGGGAAATTTTTTCCCCAAATTTAAACCGGGTTGGGGAAACCCCCAGGGCCCCACTTTTTGGGCTTTGATGGTTTCCTAAAGAAGGAGGGGAAATTAGATTTTTTAATTTTAAAAATTTAAATTTCCCCCCCCATGGGTTTTTTTTGGGGAATTTTAGGAAGGGGTTATATGAGGGTTTAAAAATTTTGGGAATTTTGTAATTTTTAAAAAATGTGCCCTAAACCCTTTGGGAGAGAGTTAATTTTTTTCCAAAGAAAAATTGCGTCTTTTCTGTTTTCCGGGCAAAAATGTGGGAAAAGTTGTTTTTTTTGTATAACAAGGTTTGGGTAATTGGGGGTTTGTAACCCCAGATAAGAGATGGTTTTGTCCCCAAATAAATGGGGATGTGCAAAAACCCCGTTTGGGAAATTTGTTTAGGCCTTTTTAGAAGCAAAGGGTTCCCATTTTTCTTCATTAAAATTTTTAAAACCAGAAAAAGGCCCTCAATCCCCCCATTTATTTTTTGGGATACTTTTTCCCGGGGGTTGAAAAAACAAAAAAGAAGTCGGGCAGCAAATGCCGAATCTTTTGAAAATTTTTTTTGGCCCCACCTTTTAACCCCCCGAAAAGGAGCATTAGTTTTTTTAAGTGCCCAAAGAGAGGGTTTAAAAATTTACAAATTGAATAATAGGGGAAAGTGGGGCATCCCTTTTCGTGGCCCCCTAAAAATGGGGATTTCCAAAAGGGGGGGAAGTTTTTTTATATTATTTGTGGTGGGCCCAAAATTTTAATTTACATTGACCAGAAAAATTAGGAAATTTGGGTTTCCCAAGCCCCCTTTTCCCCCCTTTGGGAATTTTTTTAGAAAAATTTTTTTTCCCCGACAAAAGGAGTCAAATTTCCTTTTCGGCGTCAAAATTAATAACATTTTTTTTGGAAAACTCTGGCCCCAAGGGTTTCCCAACGGGGAAATGCGATGGGAAAAATTATACCCCCCTTAGTGGAGTGTCGGTTTTTTTTAGGGAAACCCCTTTGAGAGGGGGATGCAGCGGGCCCCAAAATATTTTGTAGGCGAACTGCCCGGGTTTTCATTAAGATTTTGTAATCTTTAAATTTTGAGTGTGATTGGGGGGGTAGGATTGCCCTGTTCTGGGTCCCCCGTTGGCTTTGGAAAACAGGGGTTGTTTCTGATTAAAAAAAAACCGGTGACGTAATTTTCCCCTTTTTTAAATGCCATTCAAAGGGAGGGTTTGTTTAGGTTTGGGGGAACCCCTTTTGGTGGGGTCAATAATTTAGTAATTTCCGAAATAGTCCAAACGGGCCTGGGGGTTTTGTTTTTTAGGAAGTTTTTTTAAAGTTTCCCCTACTTCTGTGAACGTTAGGTCCAACTCCGGCTCTTTCCCTTTAGGTTTGATGGGAAAATTTGGGGAGAGAGGACAAAAAAAAAAACCCCCTTTTTTGGTTTGAGGGCCCTATGGTGTTTCCCGTAGAAGTCTGGGGAAAAATATTATTTTTGGGAAAAATAGAAGAAAAGAGGATGTTTTGATTTTCTTTTTTTTAAAATGAGGGGGAAAAGGGTCCTTAAAAAGGGAATTTGTTTTAATTTTCCGGGTTTTTTGGGGGTCCTTTTTGTTTTTTTGAGTTGGGGTGCCCAAATTAAGGAAAACCAAAATTTTTTTATTTTTTCCCCCCAAACTTTTAAAAATTTGTTTTTTCTTGCTTCAATTCCCCCATTTGCCGTTTCCATTGGTTGGCCTTCCCCCTTTGGTTTGTTTCCTTTAAATTTTTTGGGCTCAATTTTCTTCTTTTAGTGCTTGCGGGGTTTGGAAAAAAAATATTTTTTGGTATGGATTTTAAATTTTCCCCCCGTTTAGTTTTATTCGTTAAACTCTTTCGTGATTTTTTTAATTTTTAAGTTTGAGATAAAGAAAAAATTGTCCTCGGGAAATGCTTTTGATGTGGGGCCCAAAAAAGGGGGAAAGTCGAGATAAATTCCCCGTTGTTATCTAAAAAATTAGACCATTTAAAGTCCGGAATTTTTGTTTAAAGGGCCTTATTGTAAGAGAAAAAGAAAGGAAAAAATCCATTTTTCGTGTAAAGTGGGGTTTTGTCACCCGTAATAAGGGGAAAAAACTCACCGGGGGGTGGTCTGCATTAATATGGGGGCCCCCCTGTTCCCGCACCCCGGGGGAAAAGAGATTTGAGGAAATAAGAAAAAGTCAATTCGTGAGTGACTTTTGTGCACATTGGGTGAAAAGTGTTCATCATTTTCATGAAACCCCACCCCCTTTTTATGAAAAAAGGGCGGGCCCCATTGTAAACTTGGACTCTTAGATGTTTCACCCATAAAACCCTAATGATTGTAAGCTCTCACGAGCGGGGGCCCCCAACCCTTTTTCCCTCATTTGTAAGTACTTTTAAAGGGGTTTAATTCTGTACGTTTACCTTAAATTTTGTAAAGTTGGGGGAATATTTTGGGCCGCATATAAATAAAGATTATTATTTTATTTTTTATTTATTATTATTATTAAATTTTTATAATTCTCTTTGCATTTTTAAAAATGGATTCCGCTAGAACCCTTGGTGTTGAGGAGAAAATTTTCTGGGTTTGGGAAAATTTCTATAAATTTCGGTCAAATCTTTAATTTCCTAAGGGGTAGACTTAACTGACAGGAGTAACCGCTTCTGAAATTCCTCTAATTCGCGTTATTCGCTCGATCTTCCTCCAAAAAATTTTCGGCCCCTATCCCCTCCAGAGCTCTTTTTAAACTTTGAGAAAATTTTTGTGGGGGGTTGCGAACTCTGAGAATTTTTTTCTAATTTTTCAGTACGGAAGCAAGGGATTGAAAATCGTTTTTAAGTCGAACATCATCTGCTTCAGATCGAGTGTAAAGTGGTTCTGAAGGAAAAGAAGAGTTGGGGAAGCGTGAGACCGTAGGTGGTTGGTTTACCCAGGCTCTTGGTCTCGTTGTTCAAAAACAACCGACCTGCCTGGAGGAAAAGGGGTGGGGGAAGAGGGTTGGGAATGCAGACGTCTTCTGGGGGATAAATTTTGTTTGTGAGGAACAGGGAAAAAGTGAGGAGTTTAGATGGTTTATTTTGAGATCCTTTTTTCTTAGAGGAGCCACCCATTTTAAAAGTGGGAGATAGACTCTGTGAGGCCCCTTCAAAGGTGGTTTCCTTTGGGGGTTTATACGTAATTGGGGAAGGGGTATAGCCCAAGTGTAAAGAGGCTGGATCCCAGGTACAAAAGGCACCACAACCCCGGTAAATTTTGTATTGAGAGTGGTGTCCCTTTAGAAATTTTCACTTTTGGGAGTGAAGAGAATCCCCCTGTCAATCATTAAAAAGCAGCAGTTGTTAAGTCCCCCGGACCAACCCGTCAGCAGTAGGTTGGGCTAACCGAGGACCATGCTTGCGGGGGTTCCAGCTGAAATGCTGGGTGTGCTGCGGCAACAACACTCAGGCTTAAAAAGGGACAAGCGCGTCAGAGATCGCATCTAGGGACTGCTCAGAGTTCCAATTGTAGGACAGCGTGTGAAGCTGAGCAGGGGGTGGACGGTGATGGGACCAACAGCTTCAATCAGTTTTGCCAACTGGCCTCAGGTCCGAGTGTTAGGCTGGCCAGGTGCTAGAAAGGCAAGGATTAGTGCAGTCCACAAGCCTTAGCCCAGGGACCAGAGATAGCAAGTGAGCTCCTGGAAAGCCTGTGTACAGTGCTGCACGCACCAGAGGAGGGAGTGCAGATGCCCAAAGATGGAGTGTTACCTTGCTGGCTGCACTTGACTGGTAGGCTGCAGATACATAGCAGATGGATCTTTAGTTCTGTACTGTGTAGTCGGTCACAGGAGGGCTCAAAACGTTCCTCAAGAGTTCAGGCAACAGATTCTGGAGCCGAGCAGGGTGGATGGCAGGGTTATGGAGGTTTATTTGAGCAGAGATGAGGAGTCTTAAGCAGAGCCCACAGCAGAAGCAACCAGCAACCAGCTACATCCGGGTTCAGACCACGCCCCTATCTAGATTTTTCTAAAGCATTAGATACTGTGCCACAAAAAAGGTTAAGTAAAATGAGAATGCATAGAGTGGGGGAAAATTTTGCAAGTGGATAACCGACTCAGTGATAGAAAACAAAGGGTGGTGATTAATGGTACATTCTCAGACTAGATTCCGGTTACTAGCGAGGTACCGCAAGGGTCAGTGTTGGACCCTATTATTATTTAATATATACATTAATGTCCTTACACATGGATTGTAAAGATAATACTTGAATGAACAGTAAATTTAATTGTAGCAGCCAGTGTCAGGCAGCAGCTGCCAAGGCAAACATGATCATGGGGTGTATTAAAAGGGACATAGATGCACATAATGAGAACATTATTCTCCCATTATGCAAGTCACTGATCAGACCACATATGGAAAATTATGTACAGTTTTGGGCACCAGTGCACAGGGAAGACATTGTAGAGCGTTAACATGTTAAAAGGTGGGAAACAAGAACAATAAAATGACTTGGTTGACTGCAATCCCAAAAAATTAAACAAATTAGGGTTTTTTTATTTTAAGAAAAGACAGTTTGGGGGGACATAAAAAATACCGATTATAAATTATACAAATTTTAAAACAGAAAACTCCCAAATTATTTATACCCAGGATTGTATCTAGAAAAAGGGGGGACTTTCCCCATTCAAGGAAAGAAGGCTTGTAAAAGTTTTTGTTTTGCTTTCGCCCTCTCTAGATTGAATTCACAACAGAGTTTAAAAGAGTTGGTGGCATTTTTTGGGAGACATTATGATCAGTTTTTCACCCCCTTTCTGGCTTTAAAATGCGCCAAAGTGAGCAGGGAACGATTCTAATACACCATTGAATGATTGGTGCATTTTCGAAAACCCAACCTTTTTTAAATGCCCTAAAAAGGGGGGGCATTCGGGGGCATGGCACAACCACTCTAATTTTAGATACATAAAAAATTTGGGGTTCACAAAACAGGCGCTTACGCTCTTAGGCAACCTATCTTACTTTGGTCCCGGGAGGCTGAAGTCGAAGGAACAAAATTTCTTAGGAAAAAACCCAATATTTCTCAACTTACCCCATAAAATAAAAAATTAATTATGAAATTAGCAAACTATATAAAAATTAAATTATTAGAATTTAATAAAAAATTTATCAATAAAACTAACATAAAAATATATAAATCCCAAAAATAAAAAAAATCCCCTATAAAATTTTTTAAAATTTAACAAATCTGAAACAATTTTACATTAAATAACCCACAAAAATTTTTCAATTTTAATTTTTAAATTTTTACTACAAAAAAATTGAAATTTATCTTTGCTTCTCTCACCCTTTATTAAAAACACAAAGCCAACACCCCCACAGCTGCTAGGGCCGGGGTCCCCCAAGCAAGATCAGTACCAAGTTTTATTCACTACATCTATTCTAATACTTTTCTTTTATTTCCCCTACTATAGCCTTTTACAGTTTGAACATTTCTATTCCCTAATTTCCCTAAGGGCCCAAACACACAGGGGAGGGGCCCATGAACTTTTGATGCCTTTATGAACGCACAAAAAAAAACTTTCATTATTCAAGCCATTGACACTGAAAAAAAGCAAAATTACTTCGCAGTTCCAACATGTCTCCCCTAGTGTTACTAATATAAAAATTTAGTGACCAGATTCGGACAATGGTCATTGATCCGGGTTTTTTCTGATTGCCGGTTCTATTTGGGGGAAGGAATTTTTTCCCAAAAATAGAAAAAGGGCTTCTACCTCATGGAGTTTTTTGATTTTCTCTGGATCAACACTTTAGCACAATACGCTGAACTTGAAGGACGGCTGTCTTTTTTTGGCCTTACAAACTATGTAATGAATATCTCATTGGTAATAATGTGCATTTTTTGTTTGTACAGATTGATGTTTAACTTGTGCTGGCATCTAAGTTTTTTTTTATGTGTGTGGGGGATGACGATTTTATGAAAAAGTTAAATGGGCACGATTTTAGCTGATCGCAAATTTCCATCACCAATATTTTGGGTGACAATCTTACAGAAAATCTTTTACATTGTGCATTTTCAGCGTCTTCTGTTTTTTTGGGGGCCACCAAAAAACTCTCGGGATAAGGGGGGAGGAGGATGTACAACGCCCACCCTTTGGGTATGGATCCTTTGGGCTCAAAAACATGTGACCCTTTTATAATCTGCGCATTTCCTGTTTGACCAAAAATCTGTCTATCACATTTCACAGCGGGAACGTGTCTCTCCTTTTAACCAAAAGCTGTTTTAACAGCTCGTAGTCACTTCTAATACAAGAAGCCACCACCTACAGCTTAAATAGAGTTAATTAGAGAATTGACTCTTATTTAGTTAAGAAAGTTTTAAGGGTACTACTTTTTGTGTACCGCGGGCTGCGGGGGATGGTTCGGGAGCAGGAGGCTTTTGAAACGAAGGGAACATTTTGCAGCTCAGTGTTTCGTTTCTTCAATTGAAAAAATTGTTTACACCCCCTTTTTTGCCACTGACCTCTGCTAGCGTTGAAATTTTCCCTGGTTTTCAGTTCTATTTCAATCACTGCTGTCAGTGTTCCCAAAAACCGGCTTTAAATTTCCCAAAAACTTTTAAATAGTTTACTGAATCCCTGTGTCTCAGTTTGGGCAAAGAGTCCAGTTGACAAATTTGTTCTACAAAATTTCCCCAGTAAATTTCCTTTATAGTCAGTGTGCGAATGCTCCATATAATCCATAAATATTTAAATACTCTTATTTCAGTCCGTGTCTGTTTGGCGCAAAGATTTTTAGTTGAACGAAAATTGTGTTTCCCAATTTTTCCCAGAAAAATTACGCTTTTAGTCAGTGGTTTGGAAAGCGCCATATTAAACCATAAATTTTTTAAAAACTTTTTATAGTCCATCGTCTGTTTGGCGCAAAGAGTTCAGTTTTTACGAATATTGTTTACAAATTTCCAGTAAATTTCGCTGTAGTCAGTGGGCAAGGGTGCCTATTAATCCATATAATATTTTAAAAACTCGGTTTTGGTTCAAAAACCCTTTTTTCCCGGCACTTTTTAATCTGTGGGTCAACGGGTTTTTAAGGGGTCCTGCTGGGGGCCCAGGACAAGCATAGTCAATGTCCAAGAAAAAATGAGGGTTTTCAAATAATACTGTTTCGGGCACTTTTAATTTGGGGTTCATGCAGTTTAAGGGTCATGCAGTGGTACGGCAGGGATATAAATAGCCCTGTGATTTTTTTTTTCGTACTCTTTTTTGCCTAATTGTCTTGCCTAAATGAAAGCACGAAACCATTTTACTGTTGTGGATGCTAATTTTCCCGCTTCTCCACCCCTGTTTGGGTGTTAAAAATTGGAAAAGGGGTTTTTCCTCTCCCCCTAGACTTAATGGGCATCGGCAAATAATTTTGTTCGCTTTTCGGGTATCGGGCCCTTATAAATTGACGATATCGACTATCGACCCCGATAACGATTGTTTACACATTCACTCATCACTAATGTGGTGTCATAAAGTCCCAGGGAGGTAAATCTTCTGTTTGTAAAACGGAAAGCCCGTAAAATTTAAACCCCTGCTCTAGACCCACCCCCCGGGAGAGGGTTGCTTTAAAGCTAGGAGGACGCCTCAACCCCTCTCCTAACAAGGGGTGTGCTTTATTCTTATAATCCTTCCCCCTAAGGTTGCCCTGGGCTTTTTTCTGCAACGTTTTCTCCTCCGTTTTTGTACCTCGACCGCAGGTTTTGCCTTTGGTTGTTATCTGTTTCCCCCTCCCTGGCCCCTGTTTTGGTTTTGGCGTTCCCGACCGTTATTGCCCCGGACTGTTGACCTTGTTTTTCCCCTGAAAACCCCCGCCCCGCTAGTGTAGATTTCGTCACCCAGTTGGGGTTCCCCGCCTGGGCAATGTCAAGTAGGCAGGGACAGTGGGCTGGGTGGCAGTCGGCGCCCACTGCACTTACTCCTCTGACATGACATGTGGTCTATACTTCTGTTATTTTATAATCTTTTAATAAAGTTTTGAATACAAAAAAGTTGTACATGGATTTAAAGGCATGTTGCAGTTATCTAAATTTGTTTCTGTGGCGGAAATTTTCATTACATGCCTTGTTGAATTCAAATTTTTGCATGGCTCATTGTAACCTGTTTTGTTCAAAATATAACCACATAAATATAAAGACTTGATTATGATTAAAATAGACTAGGCAGAGTTTATTAAGGATATTAAACATCATACTTTTATCACTTTACATATGACAGTATTTTGCATTCAAGCCCTGAAGACTTAGTCAGATATCTTGGGGTGACTAGAAAAATTGTTTCATTATGTAGATATCTAATAGCCAATGTTTGCTTTGGCTTGTTATATGTGTTTATTGAGAAAGAAATGCATTGCTGAATTGTTTAACAATTTCAAAACAACATCAAAAGTGACAAGCAAAAGCACTGTACATGATAAGAATGTCATTTATCAGATTATTTTGGCTAGAAATGCTTAAGTGAAACAACTGTGCCAAATTTAACAATGGAAAAAAAGTGTTTTTGGAAACCTTTTTCAAACATCTTTTTTAAAACTTTTAGAGATTCCCTTAAATGTTAAAAAACAGAAAACTTCTTGTGTTCTAAAAAAGTTTTTGGGAAACCCTTTTTCAAAAACTTTATTTAAAGCGACTAATTTTCCTTTAAAACTAAAAAAACCAGAAAACTTCATTTTTCTAAAATTTTTTTGGCCCAACAAAACTGTTCACATGCTGCAGAAAATTCCACCAGACATGCACAATGTTTACAAAATATGAATAGAATTCTCTGTACCAATTCTGGAGCATGTTTACATAGAAAAGGTAATTTCTAAGATGGCTGAGATGTGATTCTTAATCCCCCTTTTGGAAAAAATTTCACTGCCCATTTTGAAAGGTGTGGTGTATTACTGCCCAAAGGTGCTTTTACATGGTGCAGTTTTGCGGCATTTTTGGTGCATTTTTTTTCCCTTGCAGTACTTTTCACCCAAATTAAAAAACCGGGTTTTTAAAAACGCAAAGCTCCTTTAGTTATCAAAAACTGTTTTGTTTGGGTTGCAAGGGACTAATAAAAATTAAATTTGGTTAGAATCTGAAAGACTTCCAAACACGCTAATTGTTTAAAACCCCCTTCCCCGACTTTGGGCGTTTTGCTTTCCCCCTTGCGGGAAGTACTTCCCGCAAATGGGTATGCATCGCCCTGGCGATCGCGCGGGTTTCCCGGGCGACCCGCACGCATCGCGGCAGGGAACCAGCGGAAAATTTCCCGCGGGCTTCATCCCCCAATCCCCCCCAAAGCTGGATGAGCCCGGCCGCGGGTAAAAAAAAGGGCTTCTTTAAACCAGCAGCCGGAAAAGGGGCCCGAAAAATGATTGCCGCGGGCAGGGAGTGAGCCCCTCTGCCTTTTTTTTTTTTTTTAAAGGTTTTTTTTGGAGAGGCAGCGGCACAGATGCCACCCCCCCCGTCCCCCCACCGATCCCCCGGTTTGCTGTTTAATCCCACCCGGGTAGTCTGGTGACGTCACATCCCACAATGCATTGTGGGCATGGTGAACTAGTTGCCTTGGGACCTATGCACAGCAGAAACCCGCTGTGCACAGCGCCTCTTCAAAAATCCGCAATCAAATTGATTGTTTTTTCCCCAGTGGGGATTTGCAGTTAAAAATTTCCTAAAGGGGGAAAAATTTAAAAAAATTTGTGAAAAAAGAAAAAAAAAAAAGAAAAAACACAAACAAAAAAAAAAAATTAAAACACATACACTGCCCTTTTCCCCTTTAAAAACGCCAATCCCCCAAAAAAAGATCAAAAATAAAAAAAAGTCCCCAAAATTTTTGGGTTTTCCCCGCATGCGAAAAGATCCCCCCTTTTAAATTTTTCCTTTAAATTTCCCCCTATGGTAAAACCCCGTAAAAAACAAAAAAAAAAACACGTCCAAAAATTGCGATTTTTGTGCATCCGGCAGCTTTTTAAAAATTGGAAGAAAAAGCGATCAAAAATTTCCCTAAAAACCCCCAAAGTTTTTACCAATTAAAACGTCAGTTCATCCCGCAAAAAAAAAGTTCTTCCCACGCTCTGTAAAACGGAAAAATAAAAAAAAAAGGGGCTCTCGGGATGGACAGCGATGAATAATTTTTAAATTTTAACACAAAAAAACACTATTTTTTTTAAAAGTGTTTCCCAAAATTAAAAAAAAACTATTTTTAAAAAAAGGGTACGCCGTAATGGGTATGACCCTAAAGATTTAAAGCAAAAGGTCATGGATACTGCACGGTAAAAAAAAAGGGGGGGGGGGCTGTGAAAAATAAAAATAAAAAAAATACTGGGAATTGCAGTATTTTTTTCCCCTCCCTTCCCAAAAAAACGGATTTAAAACTGATCAAAAAGTTGGCCCCCCCAAAAATACCAAAAAAAACGTAAAACTCATCCCGAAAAAAAACAACCCCCGACCCCAAGTTTCCGTACAAGAAAAAAAAAAAATTTTTTATGGCTCTCAGACAAGGCGATGAAAAAGTGTTTTTTTTTTTTGAAAAAAAAGTGTTTTTTTTGTGAAAAAGCAGTAAAACATAAAAAAAAATTCTAATGGGTATCGCTGTAATCGTATGACCGGTAAGTAATACTAGCATGTCAGCTATATTGGCATGGTGACCGTGTTAAAAATAAAAATAAAAAAAAATACCAAAGGGGAAAGCTGTATTTTGGGTTTAAAAAGCCCCACAAAAACCTTAATAAAAAGTGACAAAAACGGCATATGCCCCCCCCTAAAAATAAATTTAAAAAAAACGTAACTCATCCCACAAAAAAACAAGCCCCCCTAATCAGTCCGGATACAGAAAACTGAAAACGCAATTTTTTTTTAGACCTATTTCCCCATTGTGAAAAAATAAAAATAAAAAAAAAAAAACTATTTAAAAAATATATCATTGCAAAATTTTTTACCGCCCCCCAAAATAAAGATATCTGTCATTTATACTACACCGGGGAACGTTGTAAAAAATTTAAAACCCAAAAAAAAAGGGCCCGGGGAATTGCGTTTTCCCCTATTTTCATAGCCCAATGGGAAAAAAAAAAAAATTTGGAAAAACCTGTGCACCCAAAATGTACAAAACACCCCCAAAATGAGATTATGAGGGGGCTTTAATCCAAAAGGGGGGACTTTTGGAAGGTTTTCCTGTTCTGGAAATTTTGGGGGGTTTTTAAAGGTTTACATTGGGCCCCCCAAAATTGCGTTCCAAAATCCAAGTAAAAATCCCCCCCTTAAACGCCCCGCCATGCGCCCCCCAAAAAGCAGTTTAAAACCCACAAGTAGGGGGATTGCTGAAATTGGAAGAAATTGCGTAAAAAAGGTTTTGGGTGTTTTTTTACCAGGAAAGGCCCTTTTAAAAATTAAAAAATTTTCAGTAAAATTTTCAGAATTTTTAGAAAAAAATGTTTTTTAAAAATTTTTTACAGCCTAACGCTAAAAAATTTTTTGTGACACACCTGGGGGTCGATATGCTCACTACAAACCCCCGGTTATTCCCCTTAAGGGGGGTAGTTTTTCCCAAATTTGGGGGGATTTTTAGGGGGAGTTTTTAAAATTTTTTGCACCCTTTTTGGGGGCAAAAAAAGAAATGGGCCCTAAATAAAATCGGAAAGAAAATGGACCCCAGGTCCAGTAGGTGCTCCCCCTAAATTTGGGGATTTTTTGGGGGTTGGGGGCCAAATAAAAGCACTTGGGCCCATATTTGGGTTTTCTCGGGAAAAAGGCAGAATCCCGGGGAAACAAAAATTTAAATTTTCATTTCCCCTGATCACATTTACCGGAATTCTTGGGGAATAAATTTCATTTAAAAAATTTAAAAAACTGCAAAAAAAAGTAAAATTTTGAAACTTTTACTTCCACTTTTTTTTAAAACCGGGGAAAACCCCCAAATGGGTTAAAAAATTCCTAAATTCAGTTTTGAATACTTTAAGGGGGGTAGTTTCCCTTTGATGAGGTCATTTAAAGGGGGTATCTAACATACAGGCAATCAAAGTCACGTTAGAACTTTGGGCTGGTCCCTTTAAAAATGTGTCTTGCAATTTTTTTTGAAATTTGAAAAATTACTATTAAAATTTTTTAAACCCCCCAATGTCGTAAAAAAAAAAAAAGACATTTAAAAAATTAGGCCAAAATACAGCAGAATTTTTGGGGAGTTGCTAGGTTTTAAAAAATATTTTGGTGGAAAAACAAACTGTCTTACGCAGAAAATTTTTTAAATTTGAAAATTTGGGAAATTTTTCAAATTTTTCCGATTTTTTTTATATTTTTCACAAAAAAAAACAAGCATTTTTTGGGCCAAAAAATTTTTTCTATCTTTAAAGTATAATGTGTCACGAGAAAACAATCTCTGAACACATTGGGTAAAAGGGTTTAAAATGTTTAAAAAGTTATTTTCACATAGTGAACTTTACCCGATTTCAAAAATGGGCTCGGGCCCGAGCGGCCAAAACTGGCTCCGGCGGGGAAGGGGGTAAAAAGCTTTTTTAAAACATTTTGGAAAAACCTTTTGTTTAGGGGTGTTTGTAGGCAGTTTATTTCCCGGGGCTCGTGCCCCCAATGAAATGCCTTCTGCCCCCATCCCCTCATGCCAGGAGCCAGCCCCCCACTCAGTGAAGTAGTGCCCCCCAAAAATTTTTGAATCTCTTTTCCAACGATGCGGCCTACTGTTCTCGAGGGTCCGCGGTCCCTGTGGGTGCTGCGCTCGCACGGGCATCGGGGGGGGCGGATAGAGCAGTCAGTGTAAATTTAGGGCTGAGTGTCTGTGTGGTTTAAAGCTGGAGGGGAGGGAAAGGCTGCAGAAAAGCCTCGGTGCTCTCTACTCCTCCTCTCTCACCCCCTCCTTCCCACCTCTCCTGCTTGATAGTGTGAGCGGGAACCCCTGCGAGCTGCCATGAGGAAATTTACAGGGAGGCTATGGGGCATATTTCATCATGATTGTAAAAATGCTGTACATGTATAGGGCCAGTATAACAAGTGCAGACTGATGGTCAGCTCTGTGCTGACCCACAGAGTGACAATCAAATCTGAGTTATATTGATAAACTCTGAGTGAGAAATAAAATAGCTGACCCACAGAGCTGATCATTATAACTGTAGACTGTCAGCTCTGTGGTTCAGTGTGATCTACAGGCTGACAGTCTACAATTATAATGTCAGCTCTGTGGGCCCGCGTAATATGTATATTAATCTTTGTAAAACCCTTCTGCATTATTAATATATATAAAACACCCCACACACATATAAAATGGTGTACTAAGGGTGTACAAAGATAATTACATATTTTACTGCTGACCCCCCAAGAGCTGATCATTAAAACCTGTAGTTTGTCAGCTCACTGTATTACTAATACAGAACGTGTACTTACGATTGTACTCCATACTAAATGTTAAAAGTTTTTTTTTTAAGTTTAAAACTATAAAAATAATAAATATTAAAGTTTAAATCACACCCTTATTGTCATTTTACAAATAAAAAAAAAGGTTACACAATTGGTATCGTTGCATGTCTAAAAAGTCGGCTAATAAAATAAAATTATCACTTATCCCCTCCGGTAAACACCTTAGAAAAAAATGTTTTTTGTCATTTTGGCCCTATGTATGAAAACTGCAGTAAGATTGGTCGTCATAGCAACCAGTCAGAGCCCATAGCGACCAATCTGAGCCCACAGCCACCAATCAGAGCCCATAGCGACCAACCAGAGCCCATAGCAACCAGAGTTCCCCCTTTCCCTTTCTTATACTGCTCTGAAAAAATAAGAGTGAGCTCTGATTGGTGGCGGAGCTCTGATTGGTTACTATGAGCTCTGATTGGTTGCTTGGGCTCGGGTTGGTTGCTATGGGCGCTGGTTGGTTGCTATGGCTTGGGTTGGTTATTATGGGCTCGGGTTTTGGGTTAAAATGGGGTCGGGTTGGTTGATATGGGCATATAATACCTTCCTGCTATTGGGGACTATATAAACTAAATACAGGGGGCAATATATCCGTCTACCTACTGATGTGTCCTATATACCTACCTACCAAGGGTACCTATATACATGGCTACCAACTAATGTAATCTATATACCCACCTACAGGGGCTACTCCCACGTAAAGAGGGATCCTATATACCTACCTACTGGGGGGGGGTCTATACATCTCAGTATCTAATGGGCAGCCTATATAGGAAAAAATGACTCCCCATCCTCAAGCAGGGCACCCGGCTCTCCTGTCACAGGAAAACAGATTTCTGTAGGGATGGGGTATAGGCATGTTTTTTTGTATTTAAACCCCATTAGTTAGGAAGGTACATACATAGACACCCCTACCCCAGTAGGTAGGTAGATATACAGGTGCTGGAAGAAGTAAACATGGTGGCCCGGGCCCGGGTTGCGTACACCTGGTTAGTCACATGTGGTGGCATTTGGCCCCTGTCTGGCAGGATTAAATTTTATCCCTATGTAGTAAAAATTATTGGGCCTTGGTATTGTAGAGTTTTTTTAAAATTACTACAAATTTTAATCAACAGAGGATTTTGACCCTATATTTAATGCAAAAATTTTAATCCCTGTTAAAACATAACTTTTACTAATTTATCTAAAAATATACTTTACTAAAACCCCCATAATCAACCCACAACCCCTAAATGATACAGCATACTAAATATCATCATCAGTGGAGTAATCGCCCTGATAAAGGGCGGCTCGCTTTAATTTACAGATAATATCATGTATACGTGTATTACAATTCTTTAATCACAGCTATTTCCCCAAAGCGTTTCCCCCATACAAATTTTGGGTTCATCAGGGGATTCAAACAAACTCTTCTCGCTGGGGAATAAGAATAGCTTATACAACGAAAATACAACTATCTATGACATATTCACTTATAGGGTGAATAAAAAAAGTGATACTTAACTTAGAAGCTCATATAAAGTGATAATCCTCGACCCCCTTTTTGGTTTGCTGGCCCCGGGTAAAAGGGGATAAAATGATTTATTTCGCCCCCCTTAAATATTTTTGGGGCCCTTTAATTATAACAAAAAATCCCTACATTTATTATTGGTGTATATTGTTTTATACTTATTCCCGGGGTTTACTTAAAAAGTGGCCATATTCCTGCCTTTATCATTTTGGGCGTTCATTTATATGCCATGACCGGAAACTAGAAAAAATTTCTTTTCCGATTTGCTTGGGCGAAAGAAACGTAGAAATAAAAAAACCCCCATCTGCCGGGGTGCACCCGGGCGCCCAAAGAAAGGTTTGCGCATGTCCGGGGAAAAAAAGGTCCGGGAAAATGCGCTATAAAACTGGGCATAATTATACGGGGCGTACATTTTCATTGCTCTCATTGAAAAAAACAAACGGGATTCCCGGTAACGCCCCCGGAGAACCAAATACATGCTCCACAGCCGGAAAAATTTAAAAATTTATTTTTTAACGGGGATTTAATTTTTGCAGTGAATGAGTTTTTTTTGAAAAAAATATATGTATGGTATATTTTTTCCCATGTTTTTTTTGTTTGGAAAACTATGACGTGTTTGTAAGATTTATTTATATACAAGATCGGTGCTTTTGAAAAATAATTGTCAGTGCTGACCCCTTTACAATGTGCTGAGGTGTGGACGGGATCTATGGGGAATTAGTGAAAATTTTTGAAAACCATACGTTTTTTTCTATTTAAATACATCTCCCGTTCCAAGTGGCTTAAAAAAATGCTGTAGACCCCCCTTTCCCTGCAAAATGTAACAAAGAGGGGGCCCGGGCCCCGGTGTTTTAGGACCCAGCAAAAAACCCCCCCGCTTTAATAATGAAAGGGTTTTTCACATGGTTCCAAATCTGCTTAAAAAACACCTGATTAGAGGGGGAATTTTGAAGGATTTTAAAAATCCCGTCCCCTTTTTACTGAGGTTTTACAACAAAAAAAACCCCCAAGAATTTTCAATCATTTTTTTACGGGCCCTAATTTGTCCAAAAAAGGTTTTACAGTTCCTTTTGAAATCCTTCGTGTAAACAACAATGCATATTTTAAATTTTTAGTCAATGAAGGAAAATTTGAGTTGTCTGAGGTATTTTGGGGTTTTTTTAACATAAAAAAATTAAAAAAAGGCCCAGAAAACTCTGTGTGAACATACCCAAAGAAGCTTACTTGTAATAAAGGTATAATCGCTGTGCAGTACAGCAAACAAAAGCACACTAAAAACACCACAAAACCGCACCATTTGAATGCACCCAACTGTCAGTGTAATATTGGAACAGGCCTCAAGCACAGTCTGATAAGGTCCTGTACATGTAGGGTACCTCTGTTAAGCCCCCAGCTGCCATGGCATTGGAGCAGCATCCTTAACTGGTATTACAAAGTGCCGATGGGGGGTTAGAATCGGCACCCTCTCTCAGTTTAATTACATGAATGCCCAATTGCTATGCATCGCTCTGTTTGGAGCTTGCAACTTATCAAGATAGAATTGCCAGAAGCAGTGTCTGACTGGCCCACTGGAGAACCCTTTGGTGGGCCCGGGTCTGACACACATACTTTTAGTTTTTAACTGTATCTGTGTCCAAAGGATGCACAAAGACTATGTCCATCAAGTTCAACCAAAGGTGGGGATGTAGCGATCCCGGACGTAGAAATGCATCCTACTTAGACACGCCAGGGAGCGGAATCTAAGTAGGTCCCAGTTTTCACCAGAGCCCACCGCAAAGCGGGATGGACTTGATGCGGCGAGAGTCTACCAGGTCGCTACCCCTGACGCGACTTGCTTGCGATGGCAGCCGAGGTATAGCGTGGTACAAAATCGTAAGGCAGGCTCGTAGTCGGGGACAGGCAGAAGGTCAGAACAGGCGGCAATGGTTCGTGGTCGTGGACAGGCTGGAAGGTCTGGGCAGGCGGCAGAGGTTCGTGGTCAGGAGACGGAGGCAAACGGTGCGGTACACGGGAGATCAGAACAAGACTTCAGGAAACGCTTTCTCAATAGGCAAAGGCACTAAAGATCCGGCAGGGAGTGGGCGGAAGCACCCAGGTAATATAGAGGCAGCGCCCGGCAATTAGCCAACTACCGGTGCGCTGGCCCTCTAAATTTCACAGAGCCGGCGCGCGCACGCCCTAGAGCACGGAGACGAGTGCCAGGCAGCAGGAGGCTGCTGACACACTGGAGCGCGGCCGGGTGAGTACCGGCGCGCAGGGGGACGAGTGCGCCCGACACCCGGGCAGCGGCGGCACTCATCCTGGTAGCGGGGGCACAGACAGGGCTGCGACGGCGCCCACAACCCGAGTTGCGGGCTGCGGCGCCGTTTGCAACAGGGGATAAATGTGGATAAAGGGAGGAGGATAGGCAGTTGTTAAACCTAGTTTTCCCTACTGATGAAGGCTGCGGCGCCGGTTGCAACAGTACCCCCCCCCCCCTTTGCCCTCCCTTTCTTTCTGGCCTGGAGTAATTTCTGCACCAACTCACCCTCCAGGAGGTCGTCCTCCAGCTCACATGAACAGTCTTCAGGCCCACCCTCCCTCCAGTCGAAAATGACATGCCGCCGTCCACTGATGCTTTTCATATCCAGGATTTCTTTTACAGCGAAGATGTTGGTGGACTCCACTTCGGAAGACAGAGGAGCAATCCTCTGGGAAAAGCGGTTCAGGACCACAGGTTTCAACAAGGAGACATGGAAGGAGTTGTGAATGCGCATGGTGGACGGGAGCCGGAGTTTATAGGCAGTCGGGTTGATGTGTCTGAGTACTTCAAATTGTCCTATGTACCGGGGACCCAGTTTGTAAGAAGGGACCTTGAGCCGGATATATCTGGCCGTAAGCCACACCTTGTCGGCAGGGGAAAATACTGGGGAGGGTCTTATATTTTTGTCCGCTTGGTCCATTATGTGTGCAGACGCTTGCTGCAGAGACTGGCGCGTCTGAGTCCAAATGGACAGCATATCTCAGGCCAACGTATCCGCTGCCACCACCTCAGACGGAGAAGACAATGGTAACGGAGGGCAGGACTGTTGGCCATACACAACAAAAAATGGAGAGGTACCAGTGGATTCCGAATCCAGGGAGTTATATGAAAACTCTGCCCAAGGAAGTAAACTAGCCCAGTCAGCCTGTCGGGCCGAAACAAAGTGCCGCAAATAGCCCCCCAAGATCTGATTGATTCTTTCCACTTGTCCGTTCGTCTGCGAGTGGTAGGCCGAGGAGAAATCCAGGTTCACCTGCAACCGAGAGCAGAGAGCCAGCCAGAATCTAGACACGAATTGGACCCCCTGATCTGAGACAATATGCTGGGGAAGTCCGTGTAGAAGGAAGATGTGGAGAAAAAACTGACTGGCCAACTGAGGGGGCAGATGGCAAACCAGGCAACGGGATAAAGTGCGCCATCTTCGAAAAACGGTCCGCAACCACCCAGATCACCGTGTTGCCCGAGGAGGGAGGAAGATCCGTGATGAAATCCACCGCCACATGAGACCAAGGGGCCCTGGGGATGGGCAGAGGTTGGAGCAAACCCGCGGGTTTGTGGCGAGGGGTCTTGTTACGGGCACAAGTAACGCAGGACTTCACGAATTCCTTGACGTCCCTTGCAAGCTCGGGCCACCAGTAAAAATGGGAGATTAGGAGGAACGATTTGCGTGCTCCTGGGGGACCGGCCACTAGGGAACAGTGTCCCCTATTTCAAAATTCTCCTGCGGAGCGCAGGAAGGACGTAAGTCTTCCCCGGAGGCAACTTTCGTAGATTCACCAGAGCCGCAGACATCAGGTGTTCGGGGGAAATAATATGCTGGGGCACGCCCTCCTCCCCCAACACATCGGAGACATGGGAGAGTGCATCGCCTCTGACGTTCTTCTCTGCCGGTCGAAAATGTATTTGGAAGTCGAAGCGCGAGAAGAGGGACCACCTGGCTTGACGTGAATTAAGGCGTTGGGCAGATTGGAGGTACTGAAGATTTTTATGGTCGGAGTAAATGGTGATGGGATACCGTGCTCCCTCCAGAAGATAACGGCATTCCTCTAAGGCCAGCTTGATAGCCAGCAACTCCCGATCCCCCAATGGTGTAATTTTTCTCCGCTGGGGAGAAGGTCTTGGAGAAGAAGGCACAGGTGACCATCTTGCCCTTAGGTCCCTTCTGCGTAAGAATTGCACCTGCCCCGACCGAGGAGGCATCCACCTCCAGAAAGAATGGCTTCTCGGTATCAGATCTGGTCAGGACGGGCGCGGATGCGAATGCTGCCTTAAGCTGAACAAATGCCTTTTCGGCCTCTGGTGGCCACTGCCTCGGGTTGGTGTTCTTCTTAGTAAGTACAATAATCAGCGGCACCAATGTAGAATAGTGCAGAATGAACTGTCGATAGTAATTAGAGAAGCCCAGGAAGCGTTGTATGGCTCGTAGACCCACCGGCCTAGGCCACTGCAAAACGGCCGACAACTTGGCAGAATCCATCTGTAACCCGCAGTCCGAGATGACGAAACCAAGGAAAGGGAGGCTGGTCTGGTGGAAGAGACATTTCTCTAGAGGTGGTTGGCACGTAGCCGCTCCAACACCAGGCGGACATGGGAGCGATGAGTCTCCAAATCAGCAGAAAACACCAAAATGTCGTCTAGGTAGACCACGACACAAGTATAGAGGAGATCCCGGAATATATCATTTACAAATTCTTGGAAGACTGCTGGGGCGTTGCACAGACCGGAGGGCATGACGAGGTACTCAAAGTGACCATCTCGGGTGTTAAAAGCAGTCTTCCACTCATCCCCCTCTCGAATGCGGATGAGGTTGTAGGCCCCTTGCAGTTCAAATTTGGAGAAAATCTTTGCTCCATGAAGCCGGTCAAACAGTTCTGTGATCAATGGCAAGGGATAGCGGTTTTTCACAGTGATTTTCCACGATAGTCGATACAAGGCCGCAGGGAGCCATCTTTCTTCTGCACAAAGAAAAATCCAGCCCCCGCCAGAGAGGAGGATTTGCGCATGAAGCCCTTCTGAAGGTTTTCCCGAATGTAGGTCGATATGGCCTGGGTCTCCGGCACCAACAGCAGGTAGACCCTGCCCCTGGGAGGACTGGTTTCCGGCAGTAAGTCAATAGGGCAGTCGTAAGGGCGATGAGGCGGAAGGGTCTCGGCCTGCTTCTCAGAGAAGATGTCCGCATAATCCCGGTATTCCGTGGCCAGACCTGGCAGAGGCCTGGAGGGCGTTTGGGAAGAAGCGGAACGCACCAGACATGGTGCCACCAGGCAAAGGTTCTGGCAGTGAGGACCCCACTGCACGACCTCGTCTGTCTTCCAATTGAGCGTAGGAGCATGGCGCTGCAGCCACGGAAAACCCAACAGGATTTCTGAGGAAGATCGAGACAGCATGTAAGGGAGATCTTCTCCTTGTGCGGAAACCCCCGGGGGGAGGGTTTAAACCCGGCTTGGTCCTGTCCGAATGGCGTCCCCAAGGAGCTCCCTGTGACCCAGGATATCACCAACGGCTTCTCCAGTCTAACCCCCTGGAAAATGGTAACCCGGGGCACAAGGGCGGCGGGGGATAAAATTCCCGGCGGGAACCCCGGGGTTCAGGGAAAGCAGGAGCCGGAAATACAAGTCTGAAATCAGTCCCGACCCAACCCCGGGATAGTCAGGCCCCGGAGAGGATGAATTTTTTTCCCCTAGGGATGCCTCCCCAACATGGCCTAGGTGTGGAAAGTTTCCCGGGCGTTTGGGGGGGGAACGGAAAACTCCTCCAAAATGATCCGGACTGGCGCCCGTACAGGCACGCTTTTTTGCCGCCGACAAAATAACTCCCCGTTCAGAAATGTGAGCCTGATCCACCCGCTTGGGGTCTTCCCCAAAAACGGGAAAGGAAGCGGGAGTGGAGGGCCCCTGGAACACCGGAGCCAGGCGTGGCAGGGGCCCCGGGGTCGCCCCCAGGTCACGGGGGCTTGGCGAAGCTTTTTGCCCCTCTGCAAAGCGCACGTCTAATTTCGGGTGGCCGGGGGGATTAAAATTTGCTTAAGGAGGACGGCAAAATCCCCTTGCTGCAAGGGGGTCCCCTTTAAACCCCGCTGGAGAGGCCCCTTTTTAAAGGTTTCCCCACAGGGTGGCGTCATTCCTGGCAGCTCTGTGCCGGGTGCGAACTGTACCACATAATCCCCCCGAATGAGGATTTTGCCCTGGGCAGGTTCAAAAGTGCCGTCTCCGCAGAAGATGCCCATGCGGGCCCTCCTCAAAGACACTGCGGAATTCTGAGAGGAAGGCATGCAGGTCCGCAGTCACCGAATCGCTTCGTCCCAGAGAGGTGTAGCCTAAGCCGGGGCCCTTTCCCCGGACAACAGGCTGACCACGACGCCACCTGGATGTTCAGACAGCAAATGGTCCCCCATTAACTCGATGTGCATGGTGCACTGGTTGAGGAATCCCCTGTAGAGCTTGGGGTCGCCGTCAAATTTGGCGGGCAGCGACAAACGGAGCTTGGGTTCCAACTGAGTCAGTGGCGTCGGCGGAGCGGGAGCGGCCACGGGAGGAGGTGGAGGCTGCTGCTGGGCGGTGACGAGCTGCTGCATCATGGTGGTCAATTGATCCAGCTGTTGGCCCTGCATGGGCCCAGTTGCTGAGACTGTCGGGCAACCCACGCGAGAGAGGTCCGCCACACTGGGCAACGGTACCTTGGCGGGATCCATAGCCGGATCTTACTGTAACGATCCCGGACGTAGAAGTTGATCCACTGGACCACCGCAAGCGATGGTGTAAGACACGCCAGGGAGCGGAGTCTAAGTAGGTCCCGGTTTTCACCAGATCCCAGCCGCAAAGCGGGATGGACTTGCTGTGGCGGGAGTCTACCAGGTCGCTACCCCTGACGCGACTTGTTTGCGTTGGCAGCTGAGGTATAGCGTGGTACAAAATAGTAAGGCAGGCTCGAAGTCGGGGACAGGCAGAAAGTCAGGACAGGCAGCAATGGTTCATGGTCGTGGACAGGCAGGAAGGTCTGGGCAGGCGGCAGAGGTTCGTGGTCAGGAGACGGAGGCAAACGGTACGGGAGATCAGAACAAGACGACAGGGAATGCTTTCTCAATAGGCCAAGGCACTAAAGATCCGGCAGGGAGTGGGCGGAAGCGCCCAGGTAACATAGAGGCAGCGCCCGGCAATTAGACAATTACCGGCGCGCTGGCCCTTTAAATTTCACAGAGCCGGCGCGTGCGCCCTAGAGCACAGGGACGCGTGCGCCAGGCAGCAGGAGGCTGCTGAGACACTGGAGAGCGGCCGGGTGAGTACTGTCGCGCAGGGGGACGAGTGCACCCGTCGCCCGACACCCGGGCAGCGGTGGCACTCGTCCTGGTAGCAGGGGCACAGACAGGGCTTTGACGGTTCGCAACAGGGGATAAATGTGGATAAAGGGAGGAGGATAGGGAGTTGTTAAACTTAGTTTTCCCTACTGATGAAGACTCTGGAACCGATAGGGCAAGAACCAAATCTGCCCTAAAGGAAGATTTCATTTTTGATCCCAAAGTTACCATCAGACTGAATCCACATATTTTAAACCGCTATAGAAGCATTAATATAACTTAGTAGTAAGTGATTATCTAAGTCTGTCTTGAAACCCTGTGATTACACAGATTTACAGTTCTCAAGGTGAAGAAGACCTTTCTCTTCTGAAGATTGAATCCTTTTTTTCCCCCCAGACAAAGGGACTGTTCCCTTGTCTATTGGTGGGGTTTTACATGAAATAGTTTTTCCCCATACTTTTTGTAGGGACCATTTATGTATTTATATAAGTTAATCATGTCTCCCCGAAGCAGTTTTTTCTCAAGACTAAATAAGATTAATACTTTTAACCTCTCCTCATAACTAAGATGTTTCGTTTCCCCTTACTAGTTTGGTTGCTCGTCTTTGCACTTTCTCTAGCTCCATTACATCTGGAGCCCAGAACTGAATAGCATATTTCAAATGAGGCTGCACCAATGCTTTATATAGTGGTAATATTACATCCCTGTCCCGCGAATCCATGCCTCTTTTAATACACACCAATATCCTGCTGGCCTTAGAAGCAGCTGATTGGCATTGCATACTGTTGTGTAGTCTATGATCTACAAGTACACCCAGATCCTTCACAACAAGTGATTGTCTCAGGTTTTTTTTACCCCCCTAGAACATTTGGTGCCTGCAGATAATTAGTACTCAGAGGCAGAACTTTACATTTATCCACACTGAACCTCATTTACCAAGTGGATGCCCAAACACTTAGAGTGATCAGGTCTGCTTGCAAATTAACCAGCATCTTCCATAGATAGCACTTTAGTACATGGCTTGGCAGCCTAGGGGTACACCACTGAAAACTGGGGACCATTCAGAGTAGGAATCATTTACCATCACTCTTTAAGTACGATAGCCAGTTTAACTGTTATTTCTAACCCAATAGACTTTAACCCCTTAAGGAACTGTGTTTTTTTGGTTTTGTTTTTTTCACGTTAATTTTTTTTCTCCTTGCCTTCCAAGAGCCATACATTTTTTTATTTTTCCACCTACTTAGACATTTGAGGGATTTTATTTTGCAGGACAAAATGTACTTTCTAAGGGTGTTATACACTGTACCATAGAATATACTGAGTAACTGCAAAAAAATTCCAAGTGGGACAAAATATGAAAAAAACATACTTGTGCCATGCTTGCAAGTTTTTTTTTTTTTAGGGCGTTCACTCTCCGGTATAAATAATATGATTACGACAACACCAAACATGAAGGGTTTTGGTACCGTAAAAAATTCCAAACACTTTCGAATTTTGAAATTTGCGGCGCAAATTTATTTTCTGTGACCAATAACTTTTTTGTTCTAAAACCTAGGGGCTTGAGTGTGGATGCATTTTTTACCGGCTGAAGCATACCTTTTCATTGGTACCAGTTTGGAATACATGCAGCTTTTTTGATCAATTTTATTCCACTTTTTAGCGGACATAAAATGACCCCCAAAAAATGCTATTTTGGCGTTTGGAATATTTTATCTTCTATGGTGTTCAGTGTAAGGGATAAATGATGTTATATTTTAATAGATTGGACTTTTTCGGACACAGTGATACAAAATATGTGTAACTTTTTTATTTTATTTTTTTGTTTGTAAAATGGCAAAAGAGGGGTGATTTGAACTTGTATTAAAGCGGTCTAGGTCTAAAACTCTTTGTGTTGTCCATAGCAACCAATCATAGCACTTTCATTTTCATACAGTGCTCTAGAAAAATGAGGGGGGTGCTCTGATTGGTTGTTTTGGGCAACAAAGTTAGTGGCTCTTAATATTTTCTAATTTTTTTTTACACATTTAAACATTTTTTATTTTTAACTTAAAATTTGAGTCCCTTATGGTACTTCACCACTAGGGGCGCAATCATTTATACAGCTTAATGCATTGTAATACAATGCATTTGGGTGTACAAAGATGGCGGTTTCACTACTTCCTGCCGCAGCATCTAAAGGATTGAACAGCACGGGATGGAGCCGGCTCCATCCTGTGCTGTAACCGCCGGGTGTTAGCTGCAATTAGCACTGCAATCCTGCCACATAGCCCCTTAGTGACCCTGGGATGTACTCATACATCCAAGGTTGTTAAAGGGCTAATTAATCCAATACAGGCAGTCCTAGACTTACATGTGTCCTGTAGTCACAAACGGAGACTTATAGAGCATGCTGGCACTTCCATGTTCCACCGCCAGAAAGTAGCTTTGGAACCACAAGTTCCAGCATGCCACAGCAGCACATGAGGTGAAATCTTCTTAACAGGGGCACAGACAGCAAAACAAATGTAAAAACCCTTCCCTCCACTACTCAAAACGAAGAAAAAAACCTTTTGTGCTCTGTTCTGACTTACATACAAATTCAACTTAAGAACAAACTTTCAGTCTCTATCCTGTTTGTAACCAGAAGACTGCCTGTAGATGCTTATGAGGGACAATGTCAAGTGCCTTTGCAAAGTCTAATAACACTGTATTCAGAGCCACCCCAGCATCCAGACTTCTCATCTCTTCAGAAAAACAGATCAGGTTGGTCTGACAACTTCTGTCCTTAGGAAAACCATGCTGACAATCACTTATAATATTATATTCAACCACATATTCTTGTACATAGTCCCTATCTGAGCCCCTCAAACAGTTTTCCCACAAACTTACTGCTCTATAATCACCTGGGCAAGACCTTTTTGAAGATGGGTACCACATTTGCCTTGCGCCAGTCTCTTGGCACTATACCAGTCACCAGAGAATCTCTAAATATCATGTACAGGGGCACAGAATTAACTGAGCTGAGCTCTTTAAGAACTCTTGGATGTAAGCCATCTGGGCCTGGAGCCTTGTTCACATTAAGTTTATTTAACTTGTCTTGGACCATATCTATTACTCAGACAATTTATTATATCAGTTGATGTATTAACAGTACTGGCACCGCCAACATCTGTACTGGTTCTGCCCAAAGGAGCACTGACACCTCCCCCAGCAGCTACTTTCTCCTCTTTTGTTAACACAGAACTGAAGAACCTATTTAGTAGCTCTGCCTTCTACTGATCCGCGTAACCAGCTCCCCAGGAGAAGTTCTAATTTATATGTTTAAAGAAGTTCTTGGGGTTTGTTTTGTCCTTGGCTACTTGCCTTTCATACTGTATTTTAGCTGATTTGATCACCTTTTTACAGATTTTATCAAGTTCTGAGTATTTTTCAAAGACTAATGTTGATCCTCCGATATTTTCTAAATGCCCTGTCTTTTTATTATTATTTATTGCCCTTTAAACAAAGGGTAGCAGCCATGATGGATTGTGTTTAATTGCATATACTTGTTGCCTATAGGAATACATTTAACTATATATTTCCCCAGAAAGTATATAGCAAAATGGATTCCTATAGGCAACAAGTATAGGCAATTAAAAATAATCCAACATGGCTTTAATGCAAGTAACGAGTCTGACAGTTGCCATAGAGAAGCTGTGTACTGTTCTCCAATTCATCAGTGATCTGAAGATCACTGACAAATCACCTATGGGGAAGAGTTAATAAAAATAAAAGAAAAAGTGAAAAAAAAGTAAAACACAAAAAATAAAATAAAAACACGTACACTGCCATTTTCCCATTTACAGATGCCAATTGCCCCCCAAAAGATTAAAAAATAATAATAAAGTACGCATAATTGATATCATTGTGTGTGTAACCCACATGGTGAACGCTAAAAAAAAATAAAAAAATTCACAGAATTGCGAATTTTGTTCTTCCCGCAGTACATAAAATGGAACAAAAAGCGATCAAAAAGTCATATAAAAGCTAAAGTGGTACCAATAAAAATATCAAATATCAATATCTGGCAAAAAAAAGCTCTTATATAGCTCTGTATACAAAAAAATACAAAAGTTATGGGTATCAGAAGATAAGGATGCATAAATATTGTTTTACACAATAAAAGCCCCCTTTTTTTTTTTTAAAGTACTGCAACATAAAACTATATAAATCGGGTATTGCCATAATCGCGTTGAACTACAGAGTAAAAGTAACTTGTCATGTGTACTGCACGGTGAGCGCTGTTAAAAATAAAAAAAAAACACTACTGGGATTGCAGTATTTTTTTCACCCTGGCTTCCAAAAAACATATTTAAAAGCGATCAAAAAGCCTTGTCCCCCCAAAAATGATACCAATAAAAAAGTCAACTCATTCTGCAAAAAACAAGCTGCTACACAGCTTCCTATACAGAAAAATACAAAAGTTATGGCTCTGACCATGGAGATGCAAAAACATGTTTTCTTTTCTTTTTGAATAAAAGGGTTTTTATTAGTGATGAGCGATTGTGTCAACTATAGTTATCGAGTTGATATCGTCAATTATCAAGCCGATAGTCGAAAGTCGATAACAGATTATCGCCGGTGACCATTGAAGTCTATGGGAGAGGAACAACAGCTTCATTCTTACACCCAAAGAGGGGCGGAGAAGCTGGAATTAACATTCACAAGAGTAAACTGGATACACCTGTCTGGCCCACAGATTTAAAAGTGCCGGGAAAAGGAGTCTTTGAACCACCATTTTAGTTGAACTGGACATTGACTATACCTGTCCTGTACCGCAGCATGACCCTCAAACCTGCATGACCCACAGATTAAAAAGTGCCGGAAAAAGGAGTCTTTGAACCACCATTTTAGTTGAACTGGACATCGACTATGCCTGTCCTGGACCGCAGCATGACCCTTAAACTTTCATGACCCACATATTAAAAAGTGCCTGAAAAAGGAGTCTTTGAAGCACTATTTTAGTTGAACTTGACATTGACTATTCCTGTCCTGTACCGCAGCATGACCCTCAAAGCTGCATGACCCACAGATTAAAAAGTGCCGGAAGAAAGTAGTCTTTCAAGTAGTATTTTAGCGAAATGGATATTGACTATCCATATCCTGTAACGCAGCATAACCCAAAAACCCGCACAGGTGCCCTTATGGACCATCAGCATAAAATTTCGCAATAAGAAATAAACTATATTAAAAACTAGTTTTCTAATACTGCTGCGGCTAGAGGTACTTGCCATTCTACTGTTAACATTGTTCCACCGTGACATTAGAATGTGAAGCAAACGAAACAGATGTCCCCAGTAGGTCAACAAGGCCTGTCTGAAAATCCTGCATTCTACTGTCAAGTGGGTTGAAGTCAATTTCTGATCAAGGCAGGTGAGGCTGTAAACGTGCATCACACAGGTTCAGCTAGCAGGGCCGGAGTTCCAGTGGGTGCGGTAAGAGCCAGGGCTGGTGTTCGTCATATATTAACACGCAGTTTCAGCTAGCAGGACCAGAGTTACAGTGGGTGCGGTGAGAGCCAAGGCTGGCATCCGTCATCTATTAATATGGCAAAAATGCCCTATTGACGCAGCAACAAAACAGTCGTGCTGAAGCAGAGTGCGAAAGCGGAAGTGTGAGCTAAGACATTTGACCATTTGGCCACTGTTGACAATTGTGAAGAACAAATGTTGTTGAAACCAAAATTTTTTAAAAAATGGGGCCCTGTAGAATAGCTGTTTTACGCCATGACCCAAAAACTTATAAAAAAGATTTTCAGCCACTGTTAAAAAAATTTTGAGGGAGAAATGCCCCTTAGAAACCACATTTTTTGTTCCAAAGGACCTTGATTATAGCGTATTCACAGCACCATTTACCCCCCAAAAAACCCTTACGTGCGAAAAAATTTAAAGATGAAGTGAGAAAATTGAAAATTGTTTTTTATGAAAACCGTGTACAAAGGTTCTTTTAAAGTTTCCCCCATGCAAAAACCAGCAAAATTCCTTTTGGGAATGAGAAAAAAAATTGCAGCAAAAAATGATAATTTTTTTTTTTTTTTTTTTTTCAAAAGGACCATTTTGTTTTAAGAGGGAAGGAAAAGACGGCAACTAACGGTGGGGCCTCTGCAATTGGGGGCACAACTCTCAGAGATCCATGCCTTTTTCACTTATGAAAAACAAAAACCACATTTTTTGGGGGAAAACTGGTGGTTTTTTCTGCAAAGACCTTACTGGCTAAGGTACGCTAGATATAACGGGGGTTGCAGTACAACACCTCTAGGCAGCGAAAGGCTTCTGGATACAGAATTTGTTGGGGTCGGACTATCAAAAACATCGGTGTTGAGACGCAGATAGTGTGCTATGATCTTAAGCCGGGCTCGTTTGTTGTATCTGTCCCTGCATTCATGTGTTGGGGAGGGGGTAAAAAAGGATTGCCAGGGGTCACCTATTAGGCTTCTCCCACAAAGCTTGCTGCTGCTGCTGTCGCTGCGGCTACTTGGCACTCTATGCTGTATTTGGGAGGGTTCCCCCCGTGACATTTGAAGAATGACGAGACGCAACAGTTTTCTCCATTTTATAAATCAGAAGGTCCCCAAATTCCGCTTTTTTACTCTCTTTTTGGGGTGGGTGGAAGGAAAAGGGATGATTTTTCGCTTTGAAAGGGGGGATTTACAGGGTGCCCACCCATAACTGTTGTTTTTTTGAGGGCCAAGCAGGACATGGGAGGAAATGGAGCACCAAAGACTAATTGAAGATGGAGCCTTGATTTCCAAAGCCTTGGGCGGGGGGGACACAAACGATCCCCCCAATTTCCCCCTCCACCCAAACCCGTCCCAACCCTTTTTTTCCAAGGCGGGGGACATCTTAACTTTGGTGTCCGGAATACTTCATCCCCCCTCCTAAAACCCCCTCCGCCTCAGCTTCAACACAGCCCTGACTTGCCCAGATCTGTACCCTAGAGCGAGGTGCCCCCTTTCACCACCCTCCCCTGAACCCACCGCCTAAGAAACCGAAAAAGGTGAAACTGTCGGGATTCGGGGTTTCGACAAGAAAAGACTCTTGCCCGAAATCGTGTCCGTCTCCTCCTCCGTTACTGTTTGGAACCCTGCTTTTTTCAGAGTGCCCAAACCTTGTTCCGAACAAAGATCACCACAATCTCATGCGACAAAGATTGTCTCACGACCATTTTAGGGGTTTCTTCAAAACTCGCCTTTCACCTGCCCCCACTCCAGGGGCTCAACACCCCGGGGTCCGCCCCGTGCTTGTCGGCCATGTTCCTTCGTATGGTAAGGGCATTGGCTGCTGCCACAATCATGAGCTGTGGAGGGATGGAATTCCAGCATGTTGCCACGTCAACAATTAGAGGGGTTTAAAAGGGGAGGCCAAGCTGACGCTGTAACCAGCCAGTCGGGATGAACGGGGGTCGAACGGGGAAGTGTGAGCTCAGACCTCAGCCCCCTCAGGGGGCACCCCGCCCCGGTAGCGTTTAAAAAATTCTGGACGACGATTTTTCATGACGTGTGCCAGACAAGGATGTGCCCCAGTCCGACAAAGGGCCCCCAGGAGATTTCGCCATTATCGCACACCCCCTTTCCGGGCAAATTTCTTGCACCCCCAGCTCTCGGTCTCGTTGGCGGGGGACCGTCCACACTCCTCCCGTGTGTTGAGGGCCCAAACGATTAATTTCAACACAGCCGGGTTTTCCCTCAGGGGCACGGATGCACCAGGGACCGGGGTGAAAGAATCCTGCACCACCCCTGGGGTTTTTGAAGAGCGTGCGCCAACATGAGACCATGTCACCCCCAGACACCACCCAGCTCACCCGTGAGCTGTCACAAGAATAGGGGGCCTTTGGGGCCGTGCTTTCTAGTCCATGTTCGTGGTCGATGATTTTGGGGGGAACAGAGCAGACAAGGCGCTTGAGATTTTTACATAAAAACGGGGGGCCGGGGCGGGGAGGGCTTTTCTGGAAAATAAATGCCTGCTCGGCACTGGTTTTGGGGCAGGAAAGGCCATGAAGGGGCGGAACCCATCTGTGTTCACCAGAGGGAAAGAAACATTTAAAGGGCCAAAAGCCTGGAAAATGTTTGACATTTAGGCTTTTGGCTTTGGGATGGGTTTTGGGGTTTAAATGTTTCTTTTTGCCCCAAACCCGGTAAAGAAGGCGGCTTCTAGCTGGCCACTACACGGGAGCAGGGCAAACTGTGGAAGGAGAAGGGGGAGGCTGTGTTTCTGGTGTGGTGGTACTTGGGGTTACGGTGGAGGCTGAAGCGGAGGTGACCTTGTTTTATGACGCTGAAGACTAAAGAGCTGAGGAAGCTTGGTCTTGGAAAAAAAGGGGGAGGGGGAGGGGGTGGAGACAGAGGGGTGCAGTGTTTGAAGCCCGGGGGCCGGTGTGGCTTTTTTTTTACCGTTTCCCTCCTTTCAACTCATGCATTCGCTGCATGTGACAACTGTTGGTGGGGCTAAAATTTTGATTCTTCCCTCTACTGTGCGTTTTAACAAAGTCGGGATTACATCACTGGGGTGAATCAGAGGCTTGATCGAAAAGGCCCAGGCTTAAAGGGCCGGATCTTTTTTACGGGGATTTCGGGTGGTGTTTTCCCCTGAAACATGGGCTGGCGGGAATTTTCCAGCGGACTTGGGACCGCCCTCTCCCTTTTTGAGGCGGGGCCCCCTATGACACTACTACATCATCTCACAAAACATCTTCCTCTCCTGACCTTTTACATCCTGGGGCGCGGGGTAAACAAAAAGGCACTGCAAGGTGTTCCGACCCCCTGGGAATTTTGCCGATTGACCGGGTTTCTTTTTTCCCCCTCTTATTGCAATAGCGATTGGGCGTCAGAGCAGACAAAAACATCCCCTTTTTCCTCTTGATCTTTGAAATGCCCTTTTGACCCCAACCCCATTTTTTTCATCAAAAGGGTCTTAGAAAAGGGTTTGCCACAGGGTAGTACATGAGTTTACATTGGGTGCCTTCCTTCAGTTTTTGGGTGAGGACGATGATGATGACGTATTTTGGCCGTGCTGGGAGGCGAGGGGTAAAGACCTAAATGCAGGTTTTCATTAAACCCCTGATTTGGGACACTGCCGTTAGAGACTCAAGGGCACCGACCCCCTTAAAAACGGGCCCGACTCCCGCAATCGACGATCCCCCTCTTTAGGCTGTCGCCACACTGGGAAAGGAACACCTTTCCTCTGTACCTCTACCTCCATTCCTACACCCCCCCTTTTCTCGCTTACCACCTGCATTCGCCTCCCTGTTCGAAAAAAAAAAATTTAAAAATATGGAAGATTTTTGACAAAACGGCAAACACAGCTATTCTTAAACCCTCTAATTTTCAAAAGCCAAATAATTAGAAACAGAATTGGTTTCTACAAATATCAAGTATTAAAAAGTTTTTATGGATTACATAGGCGGTTTTGCCACCATGACACAGGCGGGAGTTACTTGAAAAATGTGTAAAAAATTTGCGTACAAGTGCAGAATTTGTGACAAATGAGAAGAAAACTGAATGCAAGAATATTAAAAAAAATTTTAAAAATTAAATGGCGGCCCTTTGCACACGACTACGGCCAATTTACAAAAATATGTATAACCAATTTGCCTACAACTGAGTTCTCTTCGCCAACCAAGGCACGGAATGCAATAAGAGTAATTTTAAAGTTAAAAAAGGGGTTAAAATGGCTCCTTCGCACCAGGATACAGGCGCAATTTACTATAAAATATGTATAACACAATTTGCATACAACTAAGCTCTCTGCGCAATACAGATGCATGGACTTCAATAAGAGTATTTAAATGTTATATGGATTAATATGGCAGTCTTCTCACCACTGACTACTGGCGCAATTTACTATAAAATATTCATAACACAATATGCGTACAACTGAGTTCTTTGCGGCAAACAGTCGCACGGAATGCAATAAGAGTATTTAAATGTTATATTGATTAATATGGCGGCCTTTGCACCACTGACTACAGGCGCAATTTACTATGAAATATGTATAACACAATTTGCGTACAACTGAGCTCTCTGCGCCATCCAGATGCACGGAATGCAATAAGTATTTAAATGTTATAAGGATTAATATGGCGAACTTCGCACAACTGACTACAGGCGCAATTTACTATCAAATATGTATAACACAATTTGCGTACAACTGAGCTCTCTGCGCCAACCATAACGCACGGAATGCAATAAGAGTATTTAAATGTTATATGGATTAATATGGCGGCCTTCGCACAACTGACTACAGGTGCAATTTACTATAAAATATGTACAACACAATTTGCGTACAACTAAGCTCTCTGCGCAAAACAGACGCAGGGACTGCAATAAGAGTATTTAAATGTTATATGGATTAGTATGGCTGCCTTCGCACCACTGACTACAGGCGCAATTTACTATAAAATATGTATAACACAATTTGCGTGCAACTGAGCTCTCTGCGCCAACCATAACGCACAGAATGCAATAAGAGTATTTAAAAGTTATAAGGATTAATATGGCGGCCTTCACACAACTGACTACAGGCGCGATTTACTATCAAATATGTATAACACAATTTGCGTACAACTGAGCTCTCTGCGCCAACCATAACGCACAGAATGCAATCAGAGTATTTAAATGTTATATGGATTAATAAGGAGGCCTTTGCACAACTGACTACAGGTGCAATTTACTATCAAATATGTATTTCACAATTTGCGTACAATCGAGCTCTCTATGCCCACCAGATGCACGGAATGCAATAAGTATTTAAATGTTATAAGGATTAATATTGAGGCCGTCGCACAACTGACTACAGACGCAATTTACTATCAAATATGTATAACACAATTTGCATACAACTAAGCTCTCTGCCCAAAACAGATGCAGGGACCGCAATAAGAGTATTTAAATGTTAAATGGATTAATATGGCTGCCTTCGCATCACTAACTACAGGTGCAATTTACTATAAGATATGTATAACATAATATGCGTACAACTTAGCTCTTTGCGGCAAACAGACGCACGGACTTCAATAAAACTATTTAAAAGTTATAGGGATAAGTTATGCCTGTTTTTGGGAACACTGACACGCAGTGAGTGCAATAGAACTGTAAAAACAAAAGGGACAATTTCACCTCCTATCAGAGGTCTACTGGCCACAAAAGTGGTAAAAAACATTGCTTTTTTCAATTCAAGATCACAGAACACACTGAGCTGCACATATCTCCCTTCCTTTCTAAAGCCTCTCCTCCTACCCCCCCCCCCCCCCCCCCCCGCCCCCAGCCCTGCGGCTGGACACACCAGAAGATATCTTTAAAACTTTCTCTAACTAAATAAGTAGTGAAATTCTCTAATCTAACTCTATTCTAAGCTATAGCTGTTGGATGGTTTCTTGTATAAGTAGAGACTATCTCTCAGAGCTGTTAGAACAGCTATTGGTTTAAACGCAGACACGTCCTGCTGTGAAGTGACATAGACAGAAAATGAGCTGAACAGGAAATGTAGTTGCAGAGATAAAACGACGTCACGTGATTTTTGCAGCCAATGAGAACCATACACCGCAAAGTGGTGACGTTGTACATCCTCCTCACCGCTCTCTATCCTCGGAGCTGATTGGCTGGCCGTCAAAATGACAGGAAATGCTGAAAATGGCGCAAAAGTAATAGATTATCTATAAGATTGTCACCTAAACTATCGTGTGATCGGAAATATCCAATAAGCCTAAAAACCAGGCTTATTTCAACTTTTGGCGATAATATCGCTCATCCCTAGTTTTTATTGCATAAAATCAGTAATACATAAAAAAATACAAATTGGGTATCACTGTAATTGTAACAACCTGCTGAGTAAAGCTAGCATGACATTTATATTACACAAAACAGTACTAGGATTGCTGTATTTTGTTCAAAACCTCACAATAACCAAAGTGTAATCTGAACCCCATAATGGTACCAATAAAAATGGTCACTCATCCCGCAAAAAAACAAGCCAATAATCGGCTCCATATACAGAAAAATAAAAAAAGTTATGGCTATCAGACTATAACGACATAAAATGCAATTTTTTTTATAAACACATTTCTATTGTGTAAAAGTAACAAAACATAACAAAACTCTATAAAATGTATATAATTGTAATTGTACTGATCCGCATAGTAAAGTTAAGCTATCCTGTCATATATACTGCATGGCGAATGCTATAAAAATGAAGCCAAAAAAACAATGACAGAACTGCGTTCCCCCCATTTTCATGGCCCAATGCTAAAAAAACTGTGGAACACCTGTGTGCCCAAAATGCACACTACACTCCTAGATGAAATCAATGAAGTCTGTTGAATCCAAGGTGGGGTGATTTCTGGAAGGTTTCACCTGTTCTGGTACTTTGGAGGCTTTGTAAATGTGACATGGCACCCACCAAAATCTGTGTTTCAAAAGCCAAATAGCGCTCCCTACCTTGTACTTCCTGCTATGCGCTTAAACACACAATACCCAATAGGGCAGGGATCCCCAACCGCCGGTCCGCGGACCGGCACCGGGCCCTAGCGCATCCCCTGCTGGTCCGCATTTACAACGATTAGCGGTGCAGGGGGTGTGATGCACAGAGACGTCATATCCCCTGCTCCGCGGGATTACGTCGGAGGCAGCGTCTCTGCAGGGATCCTGGCAAGGTGAGTAACGTTCTCTGTCTTTCTCTTTTTTTTTCTTTTCTTTTTTAACCTGGCAACTACAAGTTAATGGGGCATATGGGGCATATTACTGGGGGCCATATTACTGGGGGGCATATTACTGGGGGCATATTACTGGGGCCATATTACTGGGGGCATATTACTGGGGGGCATACTAGTGGGGGGGGCTTATTACTGGAGGGCTCATATTGCTGGAAGGGCATATTACTGGGGGCATATTGCTGGAGGGGGCATGATTATTACTGGAGGGGGCAGGTATTTATCTATTACTGGAGGGGGCAGGTATTTATCTATTACTGGAGGGGGCAGGTATTTATCTATTACTGGAGGGGGCATGTATTTATCTATTACTGGAGGGGGCAGGTATTTATCTATTACTGGAGGGGGCATGTATTTATTATTACTGGAGGGGGCACGTATTTATCTATTGCTGGAGGGGGCACGTATTTATCTATTGCTGGAGGGGGCATGTATTTATCTATTGCTGGAGGGGGCATGTATTTATCTATTGCTGGAGGGGGCATGTATTTATCTATTGCTGGAGGGGCCATGTATTTATCTATTACTGGAGGGGGCATGTATTTATCTATTGCTGGAGGGGGCATGTATTTATCTATTGCTGGAGGGGGCATGTATTTATCTATTGCTGGAGGGGGCATGTATTTATCTATTGCTGGAGGGGCATGTATTTATCTATCATTGCTACAGGGGGCATATATCTCTATAATGACAGAGCTAATTACATATTTATATTATATACATGTGTAAAGCTGATCAATATTACTGCAGACTGATTGTCAGCTCTTTGGATCAGCATTATTAATATAATACTGACCCACAGAGCTGACAATCAGTCTGCAGTTATAAAATACTGGTTACCCCATATTATACCCCTAAAATAACACAGTATACACTTTATTGGGGTTTTTTACTTTTGAGTATGATTTTAAACATCCAACCCCCTCCATAACCTCGCCCATAATAACCCCCCCTCCCCGATAATCCCGCCCCCACCGGGCCGTGGAAAAATTGTCTTGTATAAAACCGGTCCCTGGTGGAAAAAAGGTTGAGGACCGCTGCAATAGGGTCTTGCTGAACTTGGAAAAAATTGCATACCAAATTTTGAGGCACTTTTTTTCTAGGATTCCTTGAAAAATTAAACATTTTCATTTTTTTTTGCATTGCCTAACACAAAATTTAAAATAAAAAAAAAACATGTGTGGGGTCTATATACTCACTGCACCCCTGGATATATTCCTTAATGGGTGTAATTTCCAAGATGAATTCTTTTTAGGGTTGCTTATTAAGTTTAGCACCTTAGGCTGTCCACAAACCTGTAATGGCACCTAAAGAAAATCATAATGAAAATGAGACCCCAAAGTAAGTAGGTGCTCCTCCTACTCTGAGGCTTGTGGTTGAGCCAAATAGTGCAGTAGGGCCACATATGGGATATCTCTATAAATGGTAGAATTGGGGGAATCAATGTTGAGTTGCATTTACCTGTTCACATCTACCGTGTTCCAGTGAATAATGGATAAGAATTGAAAATCTGCAAATTTTTAAATTTACCCTCCACTTTGCTTTAATTTCTGTGAAACATCTTATGGGTTAATAAACTTCCTAAATGCTGTTTTGAATACTTTAAGCTGTGTAGTTTCTTAGATGGGGTCATTTATAGGGGTATATAGCATACAGGCCCCTGAAAACCACATCTGAACTGGACTGGTGCTAAAAAATTTATGTTGCAAAATTTCTTGAAAATGTGAAAAATTACTAATTTCTAATTACTAATTTAAAGCCCCCTAATATTGTAAAAAAATAAAATGATGTTTAAAAAATTATGCTTACCTACAGTAAATATATGGTAAATGCTAGTTATGACCTATGTTGTATGTGCGTTCCGAAATTTTTAAACTTGAAAATGGAAAATTTTTCCAAATTATCACAATATTTTTCACAAATAAACAAGGATTGTATGGACAAAAATTTCTTACTAACTCAAAGTACAATTTGACACGAGAAATCAAGCTCTGAATCACATGTATCAAAAAGTTATCACATAAAGTGACATGCGTCAAATTTCAAAAATGGGGCTCTGTCAGGGAGCTCGAAACAGGATGCGGCGGTAAGTGGTTAAACCTCCTGTTTGCTCATTGAGAGGCAAAGTCCTCTAATAATTGTCAATTACTGTTAAATTCTGCTACTCCAGACCCCTAATGCAAACGTCCAGGGTAGCAACATGCTCACATCCGTCACAGTGGTACTCACCCTGGACTTGCTGTTCCAGTAGTACATACATATGGCAGATTGTGCGCTGAAGAAAATTGCCATTCATGCTGTCCATTATCACGTTACAACAGCAATGAACATTTAAAAAATAAAGGTTGTTTACTTACATTTTTTTCACTCCTGTTTTTAACTTTCCTCCTTTTACCACAGTCAGAGCAGGCTCAGAAGAGCCCTTGAGTGGCTGATCAGCAAAATAAATGCTTAATGATCTGCGTTTCAACAGTCTTGTTGTACACGGGAGAAGATGTATGTTTGGGGGGCATAGTTTGAGTATACATATAAATTATTGCAGAAGTTTTTTTGGTTTTTTAATTATTTTTTTTAAACCATTCACATTTCACACTCAAAAACCTATTAGATTAATTCTACAGGTTATTATGGTTGTTTGGATACCTAATATGTATAGTTTTTGTGAGTGTGTAATGTATGCACAATAGTTCAATATTTTTTATTAAATATTTATTTTTATTTTATCTTTTTCCACACTTTATGTTTCTTATTTTTTATGTGGTGTTAAATGGTGGAATTCTTAACATTGGCCTTAAGATTCTGTTTTTTGTGTAGCAGTGTTATTTGGTAATTTTATGACCATTATTTAGTGGTTTTATACTTAGAACTTTGTTTTACAGCTTTTTGTATATTTTGGTTTACATAAAATGTATAATTCATGGATGGGGACAAATATACACCACCCATTGTCCTGCTGCAATAACAGTAGGTGAGGGACACTCAAAGGCCCCAACACCCCTTCTTTATTTTAGGTTAGTATGATGATGTCATCATGCCAGGCTGTAGAAAGTTGAAACAAAATTGGAGGGGGAGGGGAGATTGGGGGGGGGGGGGGCACCATGCAGGTGCCAGAGAAGACACAGTATAGTAGCTTAGTGGTGGGCCACTAGAATAAACTCCTCTGGAGGGCCCTGGGCACCACATTCTCACACTGGCCAGCAGCAATTCTCAAGCAGGCTAAACAGATGACACACAGGCACAACAGAGGGTAAGTACAGAAGTCTGCTACAACTACTTTCTGCAGTCAGGTACTCTCGGGGGAGTCTAGAGCTTCCCCTTGGTCTTCACCCAGGCCTGCCACAAAGCAGGATGATCTTGGCTGCAAAGGATGGAGGTTCCTCCGACAGGGAGGTGCAACACTACAAACACCAGTGGATGCACAAAAGGGACAAACAGAAGACAAGATGAACACCAAATGAAGGAGAGGAGTTAGACAAGCCGGGTTGAGAGCCAGAAGGGGTCGCAGTACCAAGTTGTGGAGCAGAAGATAACCAAAAAACAAGCCAAAGTCCAAGTGCCAGAGAATAAAAGTCAACAAGGAAACATCAAGTATGGGAGCCAGGAAGCAGGAAGAATCACAGGCAAAGGGCACTGGAAAGGATGACTTAAATAGCCCACCTTAGCAATAGATTGGACAGAGTTAGGGTCAATCAGTGCTGCTCCAAAGCCAATCTGAGTCTGGCAGTAGGATAAGAGGGGCCATACACTAACACACTATCCTGATTGTGTGCTGCTAGTTTTTGATTTTGATACGGTATTCAGATTTGTCATAAACAGTCAAAATCCAACTGGAAATCTATCCCAATACACCTCAAAAGAAAATACGAGCTGTAGTCTACACAGATCACATTTTTGGTGAAACAGAACTCTGCCAGCCCGATAGACTGCCACCAGTTTCTCGTTAGTTATAAGACTGGTCTGTTACAGACTTATAACAAGGCCAGAAACCAGCTCAGCTAGCTATATATTAGAGACCGAGAACAATGAACACGTGAGTTCGGTGATCAAGACAACAGACCCACTCAGGATTAAAGTTTAAGAATTTAATCGCCTTTTGAGCGAACTAGACAAATTTATACATAGGGGTATAACTAGAGATGGGCGAATTTCTCAAAAATTCAATTCGCTGACTTTGCCAAATTTTCTGAAAAAATCTGTTTCGTCCCGAATTACTTCGGGATGAATCGCGTTAAAAAAAGCTATTTCCTGGCTGCACAGAGCCTGTAGAGTGCTGTAGAACATTGTGCCATGCTTAAATATGCAGAGGGAGCTTGGTTTGGTCTTCATACAATGTTGTGTTTTAGTATGACATGCACATGCCTGCCGCCGCTCTTAGAATCGCTTCACTCTAAAAACTGACCAATAAACTGAAGCGGGAAAGCAGCCCGATATAGTCATGGCAGCGCCAACTGGAGAAAAATAAGCCGAGGGCTAAAATCTTACCATAGCGTCAAAGAACACAGTAGTAGGTTAATGGAGCCACCACAGATCGCAGCACAGTAAGGGGATGATGGCAATAGCCACGCCAGGGAGCAGAATCTAAGTAGGTCCCGGTTTTCACAAGAGCCCTCCGCAAAGCGGGATGTACTTGCTGTGGCGGGAGTCTACCAGGTCATTACCCCTGACGTGACTTGCTTGCGGTGGCAGCCGAGGCGCAGCGAGGTACAAAATCGTAAGACAAACTCGGAGTCGGGGACAAGCGTACGGTCAGGACAGCTGGCAAGGATCGTGGTCAAGAGACGGAGGCAAGAGGTACATGTCACGGTTGGAGGTAGTGGATCTGCTTGACCACTGCAAGCGATGGCGTAAGCCACATTAGGGAGTGAAATCTAAGTAGCACCCGGTTTCACTAGACCCCCCCCGCAAAGCGGGGTGGACTTGCTGCGGCGGGAAACAACCAGGTTGCTTCCACGGGTGTGACTTGCTTGCAGTGGCAGCCAAGGTTAAGCGTGGTACTAAACGTAGACGTAGTCGGGGACAGGCAGTAGGTCAGGACTGGCGGCAGAGGTTCGTGGTCGAGGGACAGAAGCTTGGACGGTACGGTACACGGTAAGACAGACGAGGCTCAAGGAACACTTTCTCTATAGGAAAATGGCACTAAAGATCCAGCACAAGACTCAGGAAGGGGCAGGCTTAAAGGAGTTGTCTCCCTACAGGGTTTCAAAGGATGCATGAATGAAATACTCTGTCACTTCCTGGCTCAGACTGACTAATTTGCATATGCTCATTTGCATACAGCTTGTACAGCTCCATGCTCTGTGCTCTGCTTTTAGATGCTAATTAGATCAGATTAGCTTCTCAAACTGCTCACAGGACTTCTTATCTGATCCCTCTAACAAAAGCCCTAATTACAGTTCTGTTTACTTGAGCTTTTTACTGCCTGGCAGCATGGACACTGTGGACACTGCCCAGACCTGTGTGATGACTCACTCACTGTTATCTCATTGAACAAACAGCAGGGGGAGATTTGTTTACAGGTCCCTTACTGAGGGAACTGAAATAGCCAGGGAGGTCATAAATTCACTTGTATCTCCTTAGGGAAAACAGAGGAACAAAGCAATATATTTGGAAAATGTCTTTATTTTTTGTTTCCTACAACTTGAAAGCTATTCTTTGTAGCGAGACAACCCCTTTAAATAAGGGCAGCGACCGGCAATACCCAATTTCCGGTGTGCTGGCCCTTTAAATGTCACAGAGCCGGTGCGCACGCGCCCTAGGGAGCTGAGACGCGCGCACCGGGAGACTGGAGCTGCAGCAGGAGCGCGGCTGGGTAAGTAGGCAGGGACCCGGCCGGCAGAGTGAGCGTGCCCGCTGCCCGATAATGCGGGCAGTGGCGCCGCTCGCGGGACACACACAGGTGTGCCTGCGAACCGGGACGAGGTTCGCAGGACCACCCGTGACAGTACCCCCCCCCCCCCCTTTGGCCTCCCCCTCTTTCTGGCCTGAAGGAACTTCTGAATAATATTATGGTCCAGAATATTGTCTCCTGGTTCCTAGGACCTCTCTTCGGGCCCGAACCCCTTCCAGTCAATGAGGAAAAATCACTTACCTCTGATCGTCTTCATATCCAGAATCTCCTTTACAGTAAAGACATTGGTGGCATCCGCCTCAGGAGTAGGAGGAGCAACTACCCGAGAGAAATGATTTAAGGTGCCTAGTTTCAGAAGAGAGACATGGAAGGAGTTCGGGACCCGCATAATGGGAGGAAGGCGGAGCTTGTATGCCACCGGGTTAATGCACTTCAGCACCTCGAACGGACCTAGGAACCGGGGACCAAACTTATAGCTTGGAACCTTGAGGTGGATATATCTAGCCGACAAGCACACCTTGTTACCAGGAGAGAAGATCGGCGGGGGTCTTCGCTTTTTGTCAGCTTGCGCTTCGGGACGAGCGGGAGCCTGGAGTAGAGAATGGTGTGTCGGCTTCCAGATGGCTGTTAGGTCCTGGACCAGCTCCTCCACGGCAGGGAACTCAGAGGGTACAGAAAAGGGGAGGGGTGGGCGGGGATGTTGCCCGTAGACAATGAAGAAAGGAGCAGCCCCGGCTGACTCCGAGTCTGAGTTGTAGGAAAACTCAGCCCAGGGTAACAAATTAGACAAATCGTCCTGACGTGCAGAGACATAGTGGCGCAGGTAGCAGCCTAGAGTCTGGTTAACTCTCTCAACTTGCCCATTAGACTGAGGGTAATAGGCCGAAGAAAGTCCAGTTTCACTTGTAGCTGGTTACAGAGGGAGCTCCAGAACCTTGAAACTATGTGCCGAGGAAGCCCATGCAGCCGGAAAATGTGTTGTAAAAATAGGCTGGCAAGGCGAGGGGCTGAGGGTAGGCCTGGCAGAGGAATAAAGTGAGCCATTTTGGAAAACCAGTCTGTAACCACCCAGATCACGGTGTTACCAGAGGAAGAAGGGAGATAAGTGATAAAGTCCATGGCCACATGGGTCCAAGGACAGCTGGGTATCGGCAGTGGTAGGAGTAGACCTGCCGGCTTGAGACGAGGGGACTTGTTCCGGGCACAGAAAGCGCAGGACTCCATTAACTCACGGACATCTTGGACTAGACCTGCCCACCAGTAAAATTGAGAGATGAGGGAGCAAGACCTCTGTTCCCGTATGGCTGGGCACCCAGGGGTGCAATGACCCCACTACAGTATCTTCTTCCGAAGAGTCGGATGAACATATGTCTTGCCGGGAGGAATATGTTGTAAGTTTATAGGCGCGGCAGAGATGAGCCGTTCTGGAGGGATAATGTGCCGTGGAGTGGGTTCGTTCCCAGTTACATCCGAAGCATGGAAGAGGGCGTCGGACTTGACATTTCGTTAAGCAGGGCGAAAATGAATTAGAAAATTAAACCGGGAGAAGAAGACCGAGCAACGAGCCTGGTGTGAATTTAAGCGTTGAGCTGTTTGGAAATATAACAGGTTTTTATGGTTGGTGTAGATGTTGACCGGGTGACGAGCACCCTCCAAGAGATACCGCCATTCCTCCAAGGCCAGCTTGATGGCCAGTAACTCCTGGTCGCCAATAGAGTAATTCCTTTCCGCGGCAGAAAAACTCTTAGAGAGAAAAACGCAAGTGAAGGTTTTGCCTTTGGGCCCTTTCTGAGAGAGTACAGATCCGGCCCCCTCCGAGGAGGCATCGACCTCAAGAAAAAACGGTTTCTCCGTATCTGGCCGGGAGAGCACAGGCGCAGAGGCGAAGGCAGACTTTAACTTGGTGAAGGCCTCCTCTGCTGTCAGTGGCCAGAGCTTAGGATTGGCATTCTTCTTGGTTAACGCCACTATGAGAGACACCAGCGAGAAGAAATGTGGTATAAATTGCATGTAATAGTTGGCGAAACCCAGGAATCTCTATATGGCTCAGAGACCCATGGGACGTTGCCACTGTAGGACGGCAGACAACTTAGCGGGGTCCATCTGCAGGCCCCTGTCAGAAATGATGTATCACAGGAATGGAAGGCTCTGCTGATGGAACAGACACTTCGCGAGCTTGGCATAGAGGCGGTTGGCCCTTAGACGTCTGAGGACTTGTTGTACATGAACTTGATGGGACTCAAGGTCTAGAGGGAACACCAGAATATCATCCAGGTAGACGACCACGCATGTGTACAGGAGGTCCCGGAATATGTCATTGACAAATTCTTGGAAGACGGCTGGACCAGGTGACCACGTACTTGAAGTGCCCGTCGCGAGAGTTGAAAGCGGCTTTCCATTCATCACCCTCACGTATCCCAATGAGGTTGTAAGCCCCTCGCAGATCCAATTTAGTAAATATCTTGGCACCCCGTAGCCGGTCAAAAAGCTCCATGATCAGGGGCAGAGGATAGCAGTTCTTTACCGTGATCTTGTTGAGCCCTCAGTAGTCTATGCAAGGATGTAGGGAACCATCCTTTTTAGCCACGAAAAAGAACCTGGCCCCAGCTGGAGAGGAAGACTTACGTATGAACCCCTTCTGGAGATTCTCCTTGATATAGGTAGACATAGCCAAGGTCTCAGGTACCGACAGAGGGTAAACCGTGCCCCATGGAGGAGACGTCCCGGGCAGAAGATCAATAGGACAGTCATATGGGTGATGGGGAGGCAACGTCTCGGCTTGCTTCTCGGAGAAAACGTCCGCAAACGCTTGATACGGAGCAGGAAGGCCTGCCAAAAGCTTAGACGGCACTGTAGGAGAAGCGGGAAGCACCGGGTGAGGTGTCACCAGACAGCGAGACCGACACTCTGGCCCCCAACTCAAGACTTCGCCCGTATGCCAGTTGAGCACGGGAGCATGGCGCTGCAGCCACGGGAGACCCAGGAGAATGGACGAGGAAGAACGGGGTAGCACGTAAAATGCAAGTCTCTTCTTGTGCAGGGCCCCTACTTGCAAGAAGAGAGGCTCCGTGCTGAACCGAATTGGATCACTGAGAATTTCTCCACTGACAGAGGAAATGAGTAGGGGCTTCTCCAGGCGGATCATGGGGAGGTTATGCAGGGACACCAGGGCAGCGGCCAAGAAATTTCCAGCCGACCCAGAGTCCAGGAAAGCAGAAACTTGAAACTGGGAACCTGACCCAGTGCCGACGAGAACGGGCATGGTCAGACGAGGAGAGGCCTTGCTCTCACCTAGGGACGCCTCTTCCACATACCCTAGGTGTGCCCTTTTCCCAGACGCTGAGGACGCAGTGGACAAGATCTGCGGAAATGGTCTGAACTGGCACAGTACAGACAAAGGTTCTCCTCACGTCTTCGGGTTAGCTCCGGTGCAGACAGGTGGGCTCTTTCCACTTCCTTAGCCTCCTCGGCAGCAGGCAGAGAGGGCAGCTGTGGCGGCCTTTGGAATACCGGAGCCAGACGAGGGAGACGACGGGGTCTAGTCTGTTCTTACCGGAGCTCTTCCTGGCGTTCCGAGAAACGGATGTCAATCCGAGTGGCCAGGGAGATAAGGTCACTCGAAGAAGACGGGAGGTCCAGGGTGGACAGAGCATCCTTGTTGCGGCTAGAGAGGCCCTTCTTGAAGGTGGCAGTCAACGCCCCTTCATTCCATGATAATACAGAAGCCAAAGTGCGGAACCATATCGCATTATCGCCTACAGATGAGTCCCCTTGGCGCAGATTTAACAAGGCGGTCTCAGCAGAAGAAGCCTGGGCAGGTTTCTGGAAAACACTCCTGAACTCGGTGAGGAATGTGGCAAGGTTGGCCATGATCGGGTCGTCCCTGTCCCAGAAGGGGGTAGCCCAAGCCAGGGCTTTTCCGGAAAGAAGGCTGAGCACTAACACCCCCTTTGCCTGTTCGGTAGGGACTTGGTTGCCGATTAACTTGATATGAAGGGAGCTTTGGGTGATAATGCCCCTGCATGTGCAGGAACCGAAGGTGCAGCGGGAGCCATGGGAGCAGGTTGCTGCTGCTGAGTGGCCAGGAGCTGCTGCATCATGGCGGAGAGATGGCTGAGTTGCTGGGCTTGCTGAGCGATTTGTTGCGACTGCTGAGCCAAGATGTTGGTGATGTCAGAGACGCTTGGTAGAGTCACCTTGGCGGGATCCATGGCCGGATCTTACTGTCACGGTTGGAGGTAGTGGATCCGCTAGACTATCGCAAGCGATGGCGTAAGCCACACCAGGGAGTGGAATCTAAGTAACACCCAGTTTTCAAACTACCGGGTCGCTTCCACTGGCGAGACTTGCTTGCAGTGGCAGCCAAGGGTAAGCGTGGTACAGAATCACTAGACGTAGACGTAGTTAGGGACAGGCAGTAGGTCAGGACAGGTGGCAGAGGTTCGTGGTCGAGGGACGGAAGCTTGGACGGTACGGTACACGGTAAGACAGACGAGGCTCAAGGAACGCTTTCTCTATGGGCAAATGGCACTAAAGATGCGGCACAAGACTCAGGAAGGGGCAGGCTTAAATAAGGGCAGCGACCGGCAATACCCAATTACTGGTGCGCTGGCCCTTTAAATTTCACAGAGCCGGTGCGCGCCCGGGAGACTGGAGCTGCAGCAGGATTGCGGCCCGGGAAGTAGGCATTGACCCGGCCGGCAGAGTGAGTGTGCCCGCTGCCTGACATGCGGGCAGCGGCGCATCTCGCGGGGGACACACGGGTGTGCCTGCGAACCGGGACGAGGTTCGCAGGACCACTCGTAACAGTACGGTACACGGATATGACAGTCGAGGCTCAAGGAGGAGGCAGAGGCGGTTTTTCCTGTATGTAATTTGGACATACGATTCACATTCTTCATATTGAAGAAGCTTATCCAAAGCCAGTTTTGCAGCATTTGCTTGTGCTTCAGTGTTCCAGTTTTGTACTAAATTCCAACACTAATGGCACCGAATGCAAAATAAGAACCTAAAACATTCCCTGTAGTTAGGGTCTCCTTCAATTCCATACGCTGCATTTCAACAAATTGGTGTCACGCAGAAACTGGATAATTAGGTATTAATTATGAAGCTGATGGAGGTAGAATTTACTTGGACAAAAATGGTTTCGGAACATTAGCAAACTGACTACGGAGGAATTCTCTATAGTACTTGAGTTTGTCCTCTCTCTCAGCAGCTGGAAAAAAGGCTCCCATTTTGGACCATTAGCAAGGGTCCAAGAGGGTGGAGAGCCAGAAGTCATCCCTCTGCCGGATGGTGACTATTCGGCTGTCACTAGCCAGGCCAATCAGCATGCTGCGGGCCATGTGCACAGGTGATTCTGTGGGACTCCCTGCCTCCATCTCCACTGTATACTGTCACGGTGCTTGGGGTGCTTGGGGGACAGTGGCACAATGACAGAGTGTTGAGGGCATGGCAGCAGCCACAGCAGCAGCATGAGGTCAGACAGTGGCACAATGACATTCTGGAGGTGCAAAAACAGGAGTAGGCCATAGAGTGGCACAATGGCAGAGTGTGGAGGGCACAGCAGCATCCACAACAGCAGCATGAGGTCAGAGAGTGGCACAATGACAGAGTGTGGAGGGCATGGCAGCAGTCACAGCAGCAGCACGAAGTCAGAGAGTGGCACAATGACACAGTGTGGAGGTGATGGCATCAACAGCAGCAGCAGCATGAGGTCACAGGTTGGCACAATGACACAGTGTGGAGGTCAAGGCACCAGCAAAAGCAGCAGCAGCATGAGGTCACAGGTTGGCACAATGACACAGTGTGGAGGTCACGGCACCAGCAAAAGCAGCAGCAGCAGCATGAGGTCAGAGATTAGCAAAATGACACAGTGTGGAGGTCACAGCACCAGCTGCAGCAGCATGAGGTCATAGAGTGGGTGGCAATACCAGTCCCTGGTAAAGATGGTGGTAGGCAGATGGAGAAACTGGCAGCAGATGTGTGGCATCAGGCGGGTGGTGGCATCAGAATAGTGGCTGAGGCAGGTAGTTTGAATCCAGACTCATTTCTCAAAGTTTTGGTGAGGCGTCATGGCTGATGTAGTCTGACGCCTTAGGCAGTGGCGTGTGGAAATCCTGGCCGATCCACGCCTGATTCATCTTGACAAAGGTCAGTCGTTCCACATTTCTGGTGGACAAGCGGGTTCTCCTTGGGGTAACGATTTCCCTCACTGCACTGAACACCCGCTCTGATGCCACACTATTGGTGGCCGGGCAGGACAGCTTCTCCACTGCAAACTCTGCAAGTTGCGGCCACACATCCAGTTTGGCTGCCCAGTAGTCCAGCGGATCTTCTAACTGGAGTGGCAGAGTGCTGTCCAAGTAGGCCACCACCTGTTGGTTCAGGAACTGCTCCAGGTCCTGCTGCTGCTGCTCACTAGGCGGGTGAAGGAAGATGTTCATCAGCGACTTCAGACTTAGGTTGCTGATGATGGAGCTGGTACTGCTCCTACCCCCCCACCTTCCCACAGCAGCCGCGGCAGTGGTACATGAGTGCTGAGGAATCCCCCGGTCAGACCTGTCAGAGGAGGGACGATGCCGCACATAGGCAGCGGCCAACTGACTACGGAGGATTTCCCTATAGTATTTGAGTTTGTCCTCCCTCTCAGCAGCTAGGAAAAATGCTCCCATTTTGGACCGGCAGCGAGGGCCCAATAGGGTGGAGAGCCAGAAGTCATCCCTCTCCCGAATGGTGACTATTCCGCCGTCCCTAGCCAGGCAAATCAGCATGCTTCGTGCCATCTGCACAAGTGACTCTGAGGGACTCCCTGCCTCCATCTCCACTGTATACTGCCACAGTGCTTGCCGGTCATCTGCCTCATCTTCCTCATCTCCATCTACCTCCTCCAGCTGTTCCTGCGCCTCCACTCCTGTCACCTTGGTAGAAAAATCACTCATTTCACTAGACAATGCTTGTGCTCCAATGTCCTCCTCAAGTTCAGTCCCCACCGGACTCATGTGGCCGCGAGATGTTGTCGCCACGTCTCCATTCACCTGCCCGGCAAATTTTTCAGCATCTGTTCCAGGACATGAAGCAGTGGAATGACGTTATTCATCCCGTAGTCCTGGCGACTGACAAATAACGTCGCCTCCTGAAATGACTTCAGCAACGGCGGTGTCACGCATGACGCCACGGGCTGACATTAAAGTTAAAGGGGGGAGTACTCCTGTCCGCCTGGATCATCAAAAAACCCTAATTGCCTTTCTCTTTCATACAGTTGGTCCAACATGTCGGGGTGGAATTCCAACGGGTGGAAACTCACATATCAGAGTGTGTTGGGTGAGGGCCCTTCTGCCGCTGAACCCAGGCGGGTGTGGGCTTTGTGGAAATTGGGAAATGCATGCACAGTTAACTGGCCCTTTTCAGAATCTTTGAAGACGGGGGAAGACTTCAGGAACCTTTTTTACAAACCAGATTGAACACTCCCCCATGGAGGGCGCATGGACCCTCCCTCCCCGGTGCAGCACGACTATGTTCCCCCTTTTCCGTCACCATGATTTCCCATTTGCGTTGGGGTGGAGAAAGCCACACATCAATTTCCTGCTGCATGACCCGGCATTTCCTCCCCCCATTTGACTTCGTTCGCCGAGGTAAACCAGGTGTAGAACTGCGGACCCGCTATGGCCCTACACAGGTTTATGGAGCACACTTTGGGAAACTGAGATGGGGGTGGTGGTGGTGGAGGAGGAGGAGGCGGACTTGGGCAGGACCAGTTTGACAACGTGGAGGAGAAAGCACCGTTCCGTCCAAGTTGTTGGTGTGGCTGGGGGAGGAAGCAATTACCCAGTGGGCCGTAAAGGACATGACTGGGCCCTGACCGTAGTTACGCTCCACACACGCCTCCCGGCCCTTGGAACAAACCCAAAAGCTCAAGGACTGTTCCACCCTTTTTGTTTTACAAATTTTTTTGAAGGTGGTACTGCCATTTTGGAAAAGAAATTACGGCTTGGAACTCTCCACCTCGGCTCAGCACAGGCCATTAGTTCTCTGAATGGTGCAGAGTCCACCATTTGGAAAGGGAGGGACGGCAGTACCAAAAACTTGGACAGGAGCACGGTCAGCTTCTGCACCTTAGGATGGTTGGACGCATACTGTTGTCTCTGTGCAATCACCTTGTTGAACGACTGCTGGCGCCATGAGTAGCGAGGAGCAGTAGCATCTCGACCGGGAGATGATGGCAAAGAGAAAGTTCCCTTCTGCAGAGGTGGTGGAGCCTTGACTGGCTGTAATGGCATGCGTGCCACTGGGCGCTGCTGCTGCGGCGGCAGGATGGACCACTACATCTGAGCCACGTTTCTCCCAGGCCACCAGATGGTGGCGCTGCATGTGATGACGCAGGGCCGTGGTACCAACGTTAGCTCCCTGGCCACGCTTCACTTTCTGAACCACAGATTCTACATATACCCATATTCAGCTCCTCCGGTGTCTTAGCATAGAACTTCCACACCGCTGAGTAGCTGATTTTACCGCCAATGCTCCACACTGAGTGAATACTACCGCCGCTGCCTCGCTGAGCCCCTGTGCCGCTAATTTCTTGGACCTGTGAAGTGGGTTTTCTACCCCGTGACTGTTTGGCCCCCAACCTCGCACTGCTGCTACCCTGCTGACTCATGGCCACACTACCCACTTGCTGGCTGCGCCGCTGCCTGATGCGCAAGCTGACGCCCTCTTCTCCTGATGATGATAAAGCCCTTGCTTCACTCGGCTCCCAAGTGCGGTCGGCTATATCATCATCGATTATTGTTGGATCTTCACTGCTGTCCTCCTCAACGGTCTTGGTATGCAGAGGATGACCCCTCACAACATGACCTCCCATGCCACTCTCCACATCTATACTTTGCCGCCTACTGCAAAAAGAAGGGGATATCGGCCCCATTTCTTTGCTGCCAAGTAGCTGCTGACTGTCCTCAAATTGTTCATCCTTGCTGTATAGTGGCGCTGAGCCCAAACCACATAGTAGATCTCTGGCTGAACCGGATGGGACAGAGGCAGGTTGAGGACAGGTGAGGGCCGCTGTCCCGCTCCCGGGCCATGCCAACTAAGGGTTGTGTCTGACGTTCCCACCGACTCTTGGCTGGGGTTGTCAGATGTCATCTGGGAAGAAGTGGATGACCTAGTCAACCAATCAAGAACCCTTGGGTGGCCTGTCAACACACGGCTGCTAGATGACACCGGCACTTCTGGCCTCACAGAGTGACCCCTGCTGTGATGTCCCCTTACTGTGCTGCGACCTGTGCCTGCTCCAGGAATGTTTGTGCCAGTGCCACTCGCATGTGAAGAGCCTGTCACCTCTCTGTCTGACATACTGTTTGTTCAAAAATTGACCGACTCTGTTTAATGAAGATATCTGCATCTGATAAATACACACCCTGTAGTTGACTCCAAATGCACCCACTAACAGGCTTGGGTAACCTTTTGGATATAAATTGCGCTACAGAAATCACCAGGAAAAAATTAACTGGTATGTGGTGTGTTAAAACACCGTGTATTTTACTAACTACAAAAGCAGAAACACGCTTAATTAACCTTCGGATATAAATTATGCTACAGGAATCAACAGGAAAAATTTCGTCTTTGCCGTTGAAAAACACTGTTTCTTTTACTGACTACAATAGCACAAACACGCTTAATGAACCCTTGGATATAAATTGTGCAAAAGAAATGAGCAGCAAAAAATTAACTGGTATGTGGCGCGTTAAAACGCCGTTTCTTTTACTGAATACAAAAGCAAAAACAGGCTTAGACAACCCTTGGATATTCAATGTGCTCCAGAACTGACCAGATGGCATTAAAATGTATATGCAGCAGAATTGGAACCACACTGGACTTCAATAACAATACCCCACAAAATCATTAGAATGGAAGAGGAGAAGTCTCTGATAAAAGCTGTGACACCCCCCAAAAAATCGCCGTTAAAAACTAATTTCTTTTGTATGAGATCTCAGCTACTGCAGCTGCAGCACAGCACAGAGAGAGGAGTGTGAGCTGCCAGCGTCGCTTCCGGACTTATAGAGTGCGGTGACGTCACAGAATCCAGCCGGTCTCTGATTGGCTTCATCTCTGCACATGTCATTTAGGTTACTCTTTTCTTCCTCCCAGAGTTCTTTGCCCCATGTAACGCCATGTGCTTGCGGCCATTTTATAAATTAAAAACACGCTTCGTTCCCGCGAATTACCCAAACTTCTACTTTGTGGAGAACCGAAGTTTTCCTGAAATTCTAACGAAGTCCACTTCGTAAGAATCAATTCGCCCATCTCTAGGTATAACTATATAGATATTGGTCAGAGGGGCAAATGCAGATATGGTTACAAACAAAGAGGCAGCAAGATGTGTCTATTTATCTTAGATTGGCCTTGTGCTGGCATACAAAAAGGGTGAATGCTGATTCTGGATGCTCCGGTACGCTCGGCGTTACCACTCCCAATGGAACGACCCTGGGCCTAGTCGGGTTTCGACTTAAAACAGTACTGGGACATCTCATGTCACACCCCCTTAACACCTCCTGTCACACCCTCTCACAACCCTGTGACGGTCTACACTCGTCTCGCTCTCGGGCTATGCTCGGGCTTTGGACACATAATGGATCATATTGTTGCAGGGCACTGGAACAGAAACAAGCCAGTGATACCATCAGAACTGGATGGGCCTAAGCTACGACTCCGTATCAAACACGGGGTTTCTGCTCTGTTCCTTGTACCAGTCTTTGGTTTTCCCCTGCCTGTGTGCCCTACAAACACGGGAGTGACAGCTATGCGTGTTGGACGCTTCATTTCTGAAAACATGAAACTGGGGTGTGCCTGGGATGCACGGTTATTCCATAAATCCTTATGAAATATTGGCACCTGGCATCTGCTATGTCTCTTTGATGCTTGGTCTCTGGGAGCCGAAGCCTGGCCAGGTGCTAACGAAATTAACTGACAATGTTTTGATGCTTCGACTCCATGCTGGGCTTGTTTCCTATGGATGGATTGGGAGCAGTCAGGCCTTTTAAATTGGGGACATGCATTTTGAATAATTGATTGTTTTCTAGTGACATGTGTGGAAGCTAGGGGTCAATATTCCTCACAGATTTGAAGACCGCCGTTTGTCAAAGACCTTGGAAGGTGCACAATAATCCACCAGTTTTCACTAGAAATAAAATCTACTATTTAAGACAATAAGGAGCCTGAAAACCAACTGGAAAATATGGTAGACATTTTTTGCCACAAATTTTTAACTGACTTTTGTATGGCTTTTTGGACTTGTCACTAGAGATGGGCGAATTGATTCTAACGAAATGGAATTCGTTTAGAATTTCATGAAAACTTCGATTCTGAACGAAGTTGAAGTCTGGGGTGATTCGCGGGAACGAATCGTGTTTTTGATTGATAAAATGGCTGGAGCACATAGCGTTACATGGGCAAAGAAGTCTGGGAGGAAGAAAGGCGTAGCCTACATGACATGTGCAGAGATGAAGCCAATCAGAGACCGGTGGGTTTCTGTGACGTCACCGCACTATATAAGTCCGGGTGCCATGCTCGCTCCTCACACTCCTCTCACTGTGCTGTGTAGGGAAGGTGCTGCCGCCGCTGCTGCTTATGATATCTCATACTAAAGAACTCACTTTTATACAGCGATTTTTGGGGGTGTCACAGCTTGTCTCAAAGACTGCTTTTCTTACGTTATAATTCTGATTTTGTGGGGTATTGGAACTGAAGTCCAGTGTGCGTCCAATGCAGCTGCATATACATTTTAATGCTATCTGCTTAGTTCTTCAGCACATTGAATATCCAAGGGTTATCTAAGCCTGTTCCTATTGTATTAATTTAAAGAAACAGCATTTTTACAATCCAAATACCACTTAATTTTTGGTTGATCATTTATTTTGCGCAATTTTGATCCAGGGGTTAATTAAGCGTTGTTCTGCTTTTGTGGTCACTAAAAGAAACGTTCTTTTTTACCGCCAAAGAAGAAATTTTGCCTGTAGCATAATTCATAACCGAAGGTTAATTACAAGTTTTTCTGTTGTTGTGTTCTGTAAAATACACGGTGTTTTAAAATGCTGCAAAGCTGGTAATTGTTGGCAGCACATTTCTTTTTCGTAATTTACATCCAAGGGTTAACTAAGTATTTTTCTGCAGTTGTACTTAGTAAAAGAAACGTTCTTTTTCACCGCCAAAGAAGAAATTTTGCCTGTAGCATAATTCATATCCAAAGCTTAATTAAGCCTGTTTATGCTTTTATATTCAGTAAAATACACAGTGTTTTTAAACGGCACATTTGTGGAACGCAATTTATATCCAAGGGTTACCCAAGCTTGTTAGTGGGTTCAGTTGGAGTCAAATACAGGGTGTGTATTTATCATATACAGATATCTTCATCAAACAGTGTCTGTACATTTTAGAACAAACAGTATGTCAGACAGAGAGGTGCCAGGCTCTTCACCTGTGAGTGGCAGTGGTACAAACATTACTGGAGCAGGCACAGGTCGCAGCACAGCAAGGGGACATCGCAGCAAGGGTCGCTCGGTGAGGCCACCACTGCCGGTGTCATCTAGTGGCCGTGTGTTGTTCAGCAACCCAATGGTTCTTGATTGGTTGACTAGTTCATCCACTTCCTCCCAGATGACATCTGACAACCCCAGCCAAGAGTCGGTGGGAACGTCAGGCACAACCCTTAGTTGGCATGGCCCAGGAGTGGGTCAGCGGCCCTTACCTGTCCTCAACCCGCCTCTGTCCCATACAGTTCCCTCAGCCAGAGATCTACTATGTGGTCTGGGCTCAGTGCCACTATACAGCGAGGATGAACAATTTGAGGAGGGCAGTCAGCAGCTACTTGGCAGCGAAGAACTGGGGCCAATATCCAATGCTTCTTGCAGTAGGCGGCAAAGTATAGATGTGGAGAGTGGCATGGGAGGTCATGTTGTGAGGGGTCAGCCTCTGCATACCAAGACCGGTGATGAGGACAACAGTGACGATGAAACACAAATCGATGATGATGTAGCCGACCACACTAGGGAGCCGGGTGAAGCAAGGGCTTCATCATTGTCAGGAAAAGAGGGCGTCAGCTTGCGTGTCAGTCAGCGGCGCAGCCAGCAAGTGGGTTGTGTGGCCGTGAGTCAGCAGGGGAGCTGCAGTGTGAGGTTGGGAGCAGCAGTGTGAGGTTGGGAGCCAAGCGGCCATGGGGTAGAAAACCCACTTCACAGGTCCAAGAAAGTAGCGGCACAGGGGCTCAGCGAGGCAGAGGTGGTAGTAGTCACTCAGTGCGGAGCATTGGCGGTAAAATCAGCTACTCGGCGGTGTGGCAGTTCTTTGCTAGGACACCAGAGGAGCCGAATATGGGTATATGTAGAATCTGTGGGCAGAAAGTGAAGCGTAGCCAGGGAGCTAAAGTTGGCACCACGGCCTTGCGTCAACACATGCAGCATCACCATCCGGTGGCCTGGGAGAAACATTGCTCAGATGTGGTGGTCCATCCAGCCACCACAGCAACAGCAGCAGCAGCGCTCAGTGGCACGCATGGCACGCCAGTCAAGGCTCCACCACCTCTGCAGACGGGAGTTGTTTCTCTTTGCCATCATCTCTCTGTCCAGATGCACTCTGCCACCCCAGTTAGAAGATCCGCTGGACTACTGGGCAGCCAAACTGGATGTGTGGCCGCATCTTACAGAGTTTGCAGTGGAGAAGCTGTCCTGCCCGGCCAGTGGTATGACATCAGAGCGGGTGTTCTGTGCGGCGGGGGCCATCTTTACCCCAAGGAGAACCCACTTGTCCACGGGAAATGTGGAACGACTGACCTTTGTCAAGATGAATCAGGAGTGGATCGGCCAGGATTTCCACACACCAATGCCTTAGGCGTCAGATTACATCAGCCATGACGCCTCACCAAAACTTTGAGAAATGAGTCTGGATTTAAACTACCTGCCTCAGTCACTATTCTGATGCCGCCACCCGCCTGATGCCACACATCTGCTGCCAGTTTCTCCATCTGCCACCAACCATCTTTACCAGGGACTGGTATTGCCACCCACCTCCACACTCTGTCATTGTGCCACTCTATGACCTCATGCTGCTGCTGCTGTTGCTGGTGCCGTGACATCCACACTGTGTCATTGTGCCACTCTCTGACCTCATTCTGCTGCTGCTGTTGTTGCTGCTGCCGTGACCTCCACACTCTGTCATTGTGCCACTCTGTGGCCTACTCCTGTTTTTGCCACCTCCAGAATGTCATTGTGTCTCTGTCTGACCTCATGCTGCTGCTGTTGCTCCTGCCATGACCTCCACACTGTGTCATTGTGCCACTTTGTGGCCTACTCCTGTTTTTGCACCTCCAGAATGTAATTGTGCCACTCTCTGACCTCATGCTGCTGCTGTGGCTACTGCTGTGACCTCCACACTGTGTCATTGTACCACTGTCTGAGCTCATGCTGCTGCTGCTGCTGTGGCTTCTGCCGTGCCCTCCACACTGTGTCATTGTGCTACTCTGTGGCCTACTCCTGTTTTTGCCACCTCCAGAATTTCATTGTGCCACTGTCTGACCTCATGCTGCTGCTGTGGCTGCTGCTGTGTCCTCCACACTGTGTCATTGTGCCACTGTCTGACCTCATGCTGCTGCTGCTGCTGTTGCTCCTGCCGTGCCCTCCACACTCTGTCATTGTGCCACTCTGTGGCCTACTCCTGTTTTTGCCACCTCCAGAATGTCATTGTGCCACTGTCTGACCTCATGCTGCTGCTGTGGCTGCTGCCGTGACCTACACACTCTGTCATTGTGCCACTGTCTGACCTCATGCTGCTGCTGCTCCTGCCGTGACCTCCACACTGTGTCATTGTGCCACTCTGTGGCCTACTCCTGTTCTTGCTACCTCCAGAATTTGTCATTGTGCCACTGTCTGACCTCATGCTGCTGCTGATGCTGCTGCTGTGACCTCCACACTCTGTCATTGTGCCACTCTCTGACCTACTCCTGTTCTTGCTACCTCCAGAATTTGTCATTGTGCCACTCTCTGACCTCATGCTGCTCCTGTGGCTACTGCCGTGACCTCCACACTGTCTCATTGTGCCACTCTGTGGCCTTCTCCTGTTTTTGCCACCTCCACACTCTTTTATTGTGCCACTGTCTGACCTCATGCTGCTGCTGTTGCTCCTGCCGTGCCCTCCACACTCTGTCAGTGTGCCACTCTGTGGCCTACTCCTGTTTTAGCCACCTCCAGAATGTCATTGTGCCACTGTCTGACCTCATGCTGCTGCTGTGGCTGCTGCCGTGACCTCCACACTCTGTCATTGTGCCACTGTCTGACCTCATTCTGCTGCTGTTGCTCCTGCCGTGACCTCCACACTCTGTCACTGATGTTGCCACCTGAGCCCTCAGCTTGTTTTTTTCCAGCTGTCGCTGCCATGACTTTAACAGGCTACATTCCCGCTTCAGTTTTTTGGTCAGTTTTGCCCTCTTAAGTGCCCAGGGAATTTTATAGTGAAGAGACAACATTGTATGAAGACCAAACCAAGTTCCCTCTGCATATTTAAGCATGGCACAATGTTCTACAGCACCCTGCAGGCTCTGTGCAGCCTGGAAATAGTTTTTTTTAAACTCTATTCATCCCGAAGTAATTCGGACCGAAACAATTTTTGTCGGAAAATTTGGCGAAGTCACCGAATCGAATTTTTGAGAAATTCGCCCATCTCTGCTTGTCCCCATTGACAATTTTTTTCTTTAATAAACTAAATGAGACCATCTCTTAATAGTCCATCTTTTCAATGTTTCTGAATTTTTTGAACAACTTTCTGATCTCTAACAAGAAGCTTAATGACCAAATTCCCAACAGGTGTTTTATCCCTGTCATCAGCAGGTTGCAATAGAAATATAGAGAGACTGGAAAATTCACAAAAAGGCAAAAAAGTAGACGTCCTTTGGCTTACACATCGATGACAGCTTAATTGTAAAAAATGCCCTGTGGAACCAGAAGATGATGCCACATTCTCTCTGTATCCATGTTGCAACCTGCTGATGACACTCTGACATTCTAAACTCTGTGGCCATTTTCCGTCTCAAGTCTCGCAATGGCAAATTACTGTTGATCAATTGTAAGGTGTTGTCTTGTCATTTAGTCAAAATGTGAACAGTATGATGAGGACTGTTTGATCCCTGAATCGCCCAATAAGTGTAGGGGATCAATTTGAATTGAGATTTAAACACGTTGTGAATTTTGCCATTAAGCTCCTTGTTAGAGATCAGCAAGTAGTGAAACACTGTTAACCCCTTACCGCCGGAGCCAGTTTTGGCCTTCCTGAAAGATCCCTGGTTTTAAAATCTGACATGTCACTTTATGTGAGAATAACTTTTTGACACTTTAACTATCCAAGTGATTCAGAGATTGTTTTCTCGTGACACATTGTGCTTTAAATTAGTAATACATTTTGGTCCAAAAAGTCCTTGTTTATTTGTGAAAAATATCAAAATATCATGAAAATTTGCAAAAATTTGTAATTTTCAAAGTTCAAAAATTTCTGCATGAAAGACATTTATTCCACTCAAAATATCTTATAACTATCATCTACCATATGTCTACTGTAGGTTGGCATCATTTTTTAAATGTTTTTTTTTTTTTTTACCACATTAAGGGGCTTAGAAATATAGTAGTAATTTTTCACATTTTCAAGAAAATTAGCAAAATTGATATTTTTAGGGACCAGTCCAGTTCTGACCTGGCTTTGATGGGTCTGTATGTTAGATAACCCAGTAAATGATCTCATCTAAGAAACTACATCCCTTAAAGTATTTAATAAAGTATTTAAGAAGTTTGTTGACCCTTTAGATATTTCACAGAAATTAAAGCAAAGTGGAGGTGAAATTTCAAAATTTCACTTTTTTTGCAGATTTTATTTATTATTCACTGGAACACAGTAGATGTGACCATGGAAATGCAGCTTAATATTGATTCCTCAGATTCTGACGTTTTCAGAGATATCCCATATGTGGCCCTAATGCGATATTTGGCTCAACCACAAGCCTCAGAATAGGAGGTGCACCTACCGGACTATGGGGTCTCATTTTCATTACAATTTTATTTAGGCGCCATTTTAGGTTTGCGGACACCCTAAGGTGCCAAAACCTAATAAACTCCCGTAAAAAGACCACATATTGGAATTGACACCCTTTACGGAATATATCCAGAGATGCAGTGAGTATTTCGACCCCACAGGTGTTTCACAAATTTTTTTTAGCGTTCGGCTCTGAAAATAAAAAAAAAATTTTTTTCCAATAATCTGCAATTTTAGCTGAAAATGTTTAATTTTTACAAGGATTCCTGGAAAAAAAGCACCCCAAATTGTGTTATGCAATTTCTTCCAAGTTCGGCAATACCCTACATGTGGGTGTAAACTGGTGTAAATGTTTGGGCGCATAACAGGATGTACAAGGAAGGAAGTGTTATTTGGCTTTTGGAGCACAGATTTTGGTGGGTCCATGTCGCATCTGCAAAGCCCCCCAAGTACTAGAAAAGGTGAAACCTTCCAAAAGTCGCCCCATTTTGGATTCAACACCCATCATGGATCTTATCTAGGGATGTATTTTGCATTTTGGGCGCACAATTGTTCCGTAGTTTTTTTTAGCATTGGGCTATGAAAATGGGGGGAAAAAAACGCTTTTCCACCATTGTTTTTGGGCTCCATTTTTACAGTATTCG